>JAODUJ010076085.1:0-10990 GCA_027564615.1 Psolus chitonoides | reverse complement strand
ATTTCTTATACTGAAAATGGGGTCAGACCGCCAACAAAATCAATTGTGTCTGTGTACTAACCATGAGAAACATGCACACTAAAGTTTCAAATTGAATAGAGTAGGCGTGGTCAACTCAGCGTGTTTACAATTTGTTTATAATTTGACCTTTATTGACCTCATATGACTTATGAACTCCCCCAAAACGATAGAGATCATGTACTCATTATGTGAAACATACAGTACAAGAAAGAACTTAACCGACTTAACCGATGGTTGACTCAGCGTGTTTACATGCAATAAGTACTAAGCATACTGGAATTTCACAAAATATCCATTTTGGACCAAAACTGAGTTTAGACCTTCACCAAAGGCAATAGGGCATGTGTACTACTTATGAGAAACATACACATCGAGTTTGTTGTTCATCATCATCGTCGTTGATACGTTGCAAAACCCCAGATCGTATAATTGCAACGGAAACTAGAGAGAGAGAGCTAGCAATATGCCAAACGACGCCTGAAAATATCCACACTCTGCGAGTTTACATCCTCATCAGACAACTTATTTCAATCGATTACAGTTGAAGGGAAAAGGGAATGCTTATACTGAAGAGTTTCGCAATTAATGTATTTGAATGCTTTACTATTATTATTAACCTGATTACCAATGATATTGTCGAATGCAAAATCTTTATATTGAGTGGTTTAACCCGCCGTCTGGTGACAGCACAGTAAGGAACTGGTAGATTGAACTTCTGGGATTTGAATATTTACTATTTTGTACATAACACACAATTTATCAGTTTTTTATGCGACTATCAAGTGTTGGAAGTTTCATTGTTTTTTAGTAGGCAAGTCATGAAACCTTCTCTCTTGATATATAGTTACCGCTACTGAATCGCGTAGCTCTACGTTGAATTCTTTCTAAGCGGTCAATGACCCGTCGTTGGTATGAGTGTCATATATCGCTGCATATTCGAGATTGCTTCTAACCATTGAGGTATATCCAAGTTTCTTGCATTCCATAGGACAATGTTGAGGTTTCTTTTTAGGAGCTAACTAACTGACATTGGAGCACATGCCAGGCTGGCACCTTGCTGCGTCCACCTTCCGCTTCCACACAAACTGCCTCTTCCGATCGACCGCCCAGACCAGCGCCCTGCCCATGCCCCCTATATCTTCAAGGTACCCGCTCAACTGCACAAGCCACGAAACACGAGGCCGCTCGGGCGATTCCCTCCACTCTGTCGGATCCCTTGACGACAAGATTCAGTGTGTGGGGTCCTCCGCCGGGAGACGAGCCAAGCGCGCAAAGAAGCGCAGCTGACGATCACGTATCAAGCAGGTGGCCCTCACCACCTCTGCCTCCGGGATCACCCCGTCATTAGACACATTGTCCTGTCAGAGGTATCCAAGGATGCGACGAAGTGAATGGGTCATAAAGGAGTCCAGTCTGCGTCTCAGCTCCGAAGTTAACGTAGGGGAACTGAACATTTTGAGTGTTTTCATAAATAGACCCCAAATGACCACTAGATGACCGTTAAACTCAACTTCCTGAACACCCCGAAAGAAGCACTATCCGAGTATAATGATGACAAACGTTCAACACTGTACCATTACATCTACTTGAGGAGAAGCAGTTTGACCGTTTTCATAGAAAAATGATCCAAAATGACCCAAAATGACTGATGTTGACCTCGAATTCCTGAACAATCCAAAGGAACCACCACCCAGGTATAATTGTGACAAACCCTCAACACTGGACCATTAACCCTGTAGGAGAAGAATCCATTTGAACTTTTTCATAAAACGATCCCAAAGGATTACTAGAAGACCGTTCACCCAAAATGTCTGACCACCGACCACTAATGATGACCCATCACCCATTGATCGTTGTGCCAAAGTTTCAACACCATCTGAAATACTATGTGGGAATGGGAGCAATTTGCACAACTGTGGACAGAGTGATAGATAGAAAGATAGATAGATAGGTAGGTCTCAGACGAAATCGAGACTCCCACGACGCGTAGTTTCCGTAGTTGAATTTTGCCGTGTGAAAGCCGAACGGTTCCAGGTCCCAAGATTCCTGTAATGCCACTCCCGTAACGTAAACGAGTTTGATCTCATGGGTATAATTTTCTTATTTTACTATGTTGCAATCGCATGTGGCAGCACTGGGAAATTTCCCCCCGTTGGCCCCATTTCCAAGTAATCTGACCCAATTGTTTACAAAATGCGGCTCTTTCTAGGTCCGTCTGCAGCCGGCTGTTTGAGCGTGAAAGCAGAGCCCCTTGGTGCTAGGCCTGATACCGAGAAGAACCAGGCTGACCCAGCAGCCCGAAGCAGCCTGGTTCGCATGTAAAAAAGGTGATAGATTGACGCAGCACCATGGCAATAGCTCAAACAAGCATGAAGGTATGAGCTAATCAATATTTGGGAGATTGTCAGGGCCACTTGATTTAGATACAATAACAAGTTGAGGTAATGGTGTTGTTTTTTTGGGGGGGGGGACAAAGTGGGAGGTCTCCTATACTGTATTTGGGGTGAAGACAGATATGAATTGATTTATCAGGATTCCTTGAGAACATCACAGATGAGAATACCATTTTGCATGACGGGGTATATTCCAACACTGTCACTTTTTTTTGGTTCAATACAACTCCAAAGAGGCTTGTTGTTTTTGCTTCCAATTCCACCAATTATTATCGTGTTAATGTAGTCCTGTACGGCCCGTGTCATTTATGTCTTGCAGTATTTTTGGTGGATTCTGTATATTTTCCAATCATTTGTTATTTTAGCTTTTTGTAGATTTTGTTGTCCTCATAATCTCTTGCGGTTCCGACTGAACCACGACAGCTGATGATTAGATGTACTGTTTGTAGTAGGAACATGTTTTTTTAATTGATGGACAAATATACATTTTGAATGTCTCCAATAATTCAGCAACATCGGAATTTGTATTGTACAATTTGGCAATGTTAGCACTGATAGAAATATCATCTAACTTGATTTCTGCTTTAGAGTAGACAAAGATCTTCCTTTGCTTCTGCTTAATATGAGTAGGCTTTATGATGGAATACGTGACCAGAATGTTATGGTCTGGTATACCCGGCATATTAATAGATGATTTAATGAGCGAGGAATTGTTTGTGAAAAAAATCTAGTCTGCTTGTACCTGTAGTAGGCAAATCGTGTATTTGCTCAAGTTCGTGAATACTTGCTAGATTGAACAAGGCTCGTTGAACTTCCCTGCCTTATGCATTAGCTTCAACACATTCATTTGACCAATCAACGGCAGGGTAATTAAAATCATCCGATAGGATAATGTTTTCAAAGTGGCCGTTCAATAATTTAGTCATCGAGTGGTCTAAACTGTGTATGTCTCGTAACATTGTATGCGGCATGTACAAGGCACCAATTTCTAGGTCTTTCTTATTTTGTAGTGTAACTCTTGCTCATTCCTCACAATCTATAGTTAGGTCTGGTTGCTCACATGAAGATATCCTAGCCTCATATTTTACAAATACACCTCCACCCACTGCGGAACGATCATTTATATAAGGCTTATTTCTTCGTGGGAAGTGTCCACATGAGTTTATACAATTTGTTGATGGAGATAACCCTGGTTTTCATACCCTTATGCCATGATTCAGTTCCGACGATAACATCAGGTTCGACTTACTGTAGTACAGCAGCAGTTTTTCGATAATATTATTACAAAATGGACAGTCATAATCCTAAGGTGTGCCTTATGGGAGATACTAAAACAAGTGTGATGTGACGTTGGGGTACTTGAATGTTGAGGAATATGTCCCGGTGACCCATCGAAAGATGGTGCGTATAATTTGAATGATGTAGGCCATGCAGAACACGGAACGTATTGGAATTTTGTGTTCAAAACTATTGAAGGTGATGCTGTCTATAGAAATTACTGTTACATTTATAGCATAGCCATTGGACATTACTTCTATGAAGAAGGTTATAGTCAGTACTGCATATTTCAATACATGAACGGTACTGCTATACAAGGGCGTATCCAGGATTTTCCAATAGGGGTGGGGGCAACACTTTTGTTGTGATCGCTGTCCTGGGGAAAGAATCTATGGGGGAGTGGGTGTCTCTCGTCCCTTTGGAGAAATTTTGGCTTTCGGAAGGGGGCTCAGATTCAAAATGGTGCTACCATTTTCATCTTTTCCAAGTATATTTTCGTACTACATTTTCTATATTTTCAGAAGAAAATCTAGAAAACCAAGATGTATTATGACTCATTGGCAAAGGTGAAGTATATTTTGGAACAACGAAACAAACAATCTTTTATGTTATAATAATTATTATTATTAAGGTATCCAGCAAAGGACCTCTGTTGATCGAGTCAGATTGCGTTTGTATGACCTTTTCTCGAGTTAGCCTCATTAAGTCAAAAGTCATTTGGCCACACCATTTTATGAAATTATCAAGAATTTCAGCGGCGTATCCCGTTTTTTTTCAAAAGGAGAGGGGGTCCACGCAGTTCATGCCTGCCTCGTTACTCTTTGAACATTAGTAGTAAAGAGAACGCTAACTCCGGTGTTCGTCCATGATCACATAGTGTCAGTGTCATGGGCGTATCTACGGAAAATAGCACCTATGGCATGCAAGCACTGGAATTGGGCCGATGTCCGAACATCTGACACCCATCTTTCAGATAACATTACCAATATATCAGCTCAACAATACAAATATACCGCAAATGGAACCAAATAATTGAAGAGGAAAAATATAAGATGTGCAGCGCGCGAAGCGCACCGACATTTTAAAGGTATAAAGTAACTTGTAATCCTGGAAAACAAAATTGGTTGACCGGTCGGTGACCCGACAGATGACCTGTTTTGATTACATTGCAATACATTGCGTACGTCTAAGGACAATCGAGCTAATGGTACAGCTGTATGAAACAAAATCACGAAAGAGGAACAAGGAGGAACTATTCAGTGCGCGAAGCGAGCCAAAACCTTTTCAGAACAAAAATAGTGAACCGTCGGGCTGACAACCATCGGGGATGATAGCGTATAGGGAACATCTAGAGTTGAAGAAACTGCTCAATGCCACCCACCTCAAGTTCCATACCTGCCTACCTTAGGTATGCCACTGGTCAGTGTTCATATATGCAGTTGCGTCCTCAAGGATTCGGGATTGGGGGACAACCAACATCAAATTGACACCAGAAGAGGATAAGTGATTGCGCGCGAAGTGCGCACATTTTTTCAGGCGATTATCGTGTCCAACCTTCGACACAAGTAACACCACATGGCAACAAACTGAATGAAACAAATAGTACTGCACACAAAGCGTGCGCAAAACTGGGCTGTGTCCGATGGTAATAAGCGCCATATTCGTCACACATAACTCCGCATGAAAAGACATGCAAAAACACGCAGGGCCACTGCGTGCGAAACGCGCGAAACCAATTGGCTATCATGCCGATCTTTGGGTTATAAACAAAACAAAACCAGATGGTATAATAATAATAATAATATAGCGCCTAATACCGACATAGTCGCAAAGCGATTAACATTCCATTACTCCTGGTCATTGGTATAACTCCTCCCCACACATACGTGTGTATGGCAGCAGATCGAGATCAGCGCGAATGACAAATTACTCCTCGCAGGTACCTAATTAGTACCTGGGTGGAAAGGAGCAACCGGGATAAAGTGTTCTGCCCAAGGACACAACGTGGCAGTCCGGCCAGGGCCCGCACCCGGAACCTCTGGATTACGAGACCGCAGCCCTAACCACTTGGCCACTACGCCTCCTTATCGTGAGAATGAAGAAACGCTAAACGATTGCTTAAGACGCGCGCGCGCGCGAAGCGCGCGAAAAAAGTTTATGTCGACAAGGTCACTGGGCTTTCACACATACCAGAAATAAATCAAGTTTTGTCATTTTTCTCGGTCCAGAATTTGTAGCGATATGCCCTGCCAAAATGAGAAACCAGCAAATATGTCATATTTGTGTCAATAATATGATTGTTGGGGTATGGTTGTTAGAAGCGAGTGTTAAGGCATTTTATGCCAGCATTAGTCCTCAATGCATTGGAACTTAATGAACCATCTTTACTTATTTGCTTTCATATACATATTTACCACAACACCAGTCGTGAGGCAGCATAATAGTTGGACAAGGAATCTGGTCGCCATTCCATGTATAGGCTAGGCCCATCATAAGTTTGCTAGGCTAGGTTACAACATACATTTTTAGGCCCAGTCTAATGGAGAAATTAAAAGGAGTTGTCTCATCAAAACAGCTGTAGGAACTGTATACAGGTCCTGAAACTCGGATTTGTAGTTTGGCTAAAAGTGGTTGAGGCGTTGGATAATCTCTGTAGTAGTTGATCCGGGTAGGCACAGTCAATTTAGCGTGTTCACAGGGTTTGCATACTGCATACCAAAACTCAACTTGATCCGACCAAGCACGGTCGACTTATCGTGTTTACAAGCAAGAGCGTCACAT
Organism: Psolus chitonoides; assembly: GCA_027564615.1. Taxonomy (NCBI): domain Eukaryota; kingdom Metazoa; phylum Echinodermata; class Holothuroidea; order Dendrochirotida; family Psolidae; genus Psolus; species Psolus chitonoides. The sequence continues at coordinate 4,517 of JAODUJ010076085.1, read as the reverse complement.
ACACACATACACACACACGCACATACAAAACACTGTAATGACTACATGGAATCATTGTGACTTCGTCAGTAAGATATCCAAAATAAAATAGGACTGGTATAAAGCAATGATCCTTCCTGCCATAGAAACAAGTAATACTTACCCGACGCTGTAAGGGCTGAGGGACGAAGATGAGAAAAACATTCAGAATATATTTAGGGGAACTAGTGGATACAAGATCATTTGTATTATAGTTTATCTTTCGAATACTACAAGGATCGTTCTCAAGAAGGGCGGGGAATAGACTCTCAGCTATCTATCGGTTCCAATTTCATAACAATAATCCTACCCTCGCCGAGAAAAGTGGTTTTAAAGTTTCGAGGTTATGACGGTTGTGGGCAAATTACTAACAAAAGTTGAGTGCAATAATCAAATGAGCTGATGACGTCAGCTTAGGAACCCCTCTGCAAACAAAACCAGGCGATCTGATAACCACCCCTGCTATTTCAATTTCATCATGAATTATGTTATTAGCATATACATGCATCATAGTAGTGTTGAAGGGCACCTTTCTGGAGTCACTGACACCAGAATTGTTCTTCATGCAGATTCATTAGGTATGTAAAAACCAGGCAAAATGGGCCGGGCACCATTTTTTTGCCAAATTCAGAGACCTAATATGGCTTCTACGTCTACTCGAATATTTCATATCATCTTGTAGAGTTGCAGAGTTCGTCCATAGAGTTTATACTTACTGCTTATCGTAACATTTACTTGAGTTGAATTGCATTCGCCATTTATTTTGCCAGTTAGTTAGCAGGTCTAGATCTTTCTGAAGGTCTGCAGAAACTTTAGGAGAAGCAAGTGTCTTATACATCAAACAATCGTCTGCAGATTGTCTGGCCAGTCGTTTATATGAAGTAAAATTGAGAGAGGCCCCAAAACTCTGTCATGTGGAACTCCTGAATCCATAGAAATGTACAGTGATGACTGACGTTCCACAATTACCTTCTGCCGTCTGTCCGTAAGGAATGCTTTAATCGAAATAATAAGCTTTTCATATTTAGCATAATATTTAATTGGTTCATGAGTCGGATATAGGGAACAGTAACGAATGCTTTACTGAAGTCAAGAATGATTACATCAACTTGAGTATATGGTTGTCCAGCTAAATCATATGTTATTATGACTAGTTGCGTGTCACAAGACCTGCGTTTCCTGAAACCGTGTTGGTAGTCTGAAGAAGTCTGATGCATAATTTGGCTATGGATCATGTGTTGAAAGGTCTTACAACATATGATGGTCAAGAAAACTGGGCGATATTTCTCTGGATCAACTTTTCCCCCTTATATTAGTGTAACATTTGCCTCTTTCTAATCCCGCGGTAGTACTACATTTTGCAGGGAACAGTTAAAATCAGCAGTAAGGATAAAGGCGATTGGATTTTCAAGCAGCTTCAATACACGAGAGGGGAGACCACCAGGCCCGTCAGCCTTCGCTGGGTTCAGCTCAATAAGTAATGTTAACACTTATCCTGTGATAACCTAAAATCATTCATTGTCGGGAATGGTGGTGGTCCTTTGTCCGGGACACGTTTTGTGCACTCTTTAAAAAAAACTGTCCTACAATAATTGTTCAGTATTTCAGCCGTGCCTTTATTGTCCGAAATTAGTTGTCCTTGATCTCTGAGAGCTAGCTGCTATTCTACTAGAATCTCTGTTAAGAGTTTACAAACCTCCAAACGATTTTAGAATTCTTCTCCATGCTTGGTGTTGGGATTTGGTTCATATATACCTGATATGCTTTCCTCATTTGCTGTTTAGTTTGTTTTTTATTCAATTGATACTTCGACCAAACTCTGCCACTTTTTGACTGCATTGTTCTCTTGAACCATCTACATTTCCGTCTAATTTAGCTTTTTTCAGGGCTCCAGTCATCCAGGGAAAATTGCGACTTGGCCGTACCAGTTCAGTAGGTAGGCTATATGAGAACTTGAAAGTCTATGGATTATATCACGGAAGAACAGCCAGCTATCCTCAACACCTTTAGCAATGATGTTGGAGGAGAAAAACTAGCTTTTAGGTTTTTCGATATCCGCTAAAAATGCTTCTACATCAAGTGTTTCGTACATATAAATCTTACGCGGTGGTGACCAGTTTTTTTGTGGTTGGATGTTCAAGTATGTCATGAGCGCGTCATGTTTACATATTGTCTAGTCTAGGCATATGGATCAAATTCTCAATTGAGGTTGAATTTGTAGAACAAACTAATTCTGAAATGTTTTCCGTATCTTTTATGTGTAGGTTCTGATACCATTTGACTTAGGCAATGATCATTACTAATGTTGATTAGTTTCTGATATCCATATAATAGCTCTTTTGACAGCATTTGTACTCTAGTCTATATCGTCTAAATTGAAGTCGCCTGAAACGAATTAGTTGGAGGTTTTAGTTTCATTCACAAGTTTGGTAGGTGATTCATTAAACTGATCTAAGCTGTAATCCTTATCCTTGGGGTCTATAAAAACATCCAATAAAGATTGACTTGCTTCCTTTAGCTTGTAGTTGAGCTCAAATGACTTCACAATCTGTGTCAAAGTCAGGTCGGTTCGTGAGGATAAGGTCGTTTTTGTGTGCGATAAATACTCCACCACCAGTGTTTTATTTATACGATCTTTATCTGGGAAAATTTTCCCATTAGAGATGAAGCTGTTCAATCAAAACTAGGTACCCAGAATTATGTATTAGAATTTCCACTTCGCGAACTTTACCTTTCACACTGACAATTCACAGTTATTATCTTGAGCATCTTGGATTTTGTTTTTTAGAAGTACAGATACTTACTGCAGTTGTATTAAGGAAAGTTGAACACTGGATCAGTCGAAATAGATCTCAGCGACGAGGTAGCACCTGGTCGAGAAACCTGGATGAGTAAAGCCTCATCAAGAGGGGAAAACGGGTTGAAGTGCTCAATATCAAAGCTTGTGGAAAACGAGGAGCTGCGTGTGTGGCGAGGAGTGTAATCACGACCGACTTGTCATATTAGACCAGGCGCAAAAATCGTTCACTCAAGTAGAGGGAGACAAAGATTTGACAGACATGTTGGTATGCTAGGCCCAGGGTCGAATAATCTGTACTGATGCCGGGCCGTATCCGCTGCGGGGTCCTATGGGTTATAAAATCAGTATTTGGGAATGCATATGAGCGCGTAGAGACAAGAGTAGGGCCTTTTGGGGGCGGCTCGTCATAGCGGATCGCTGGGCTCTGCAGACGGCGAGTTCCTCCTGTATGTGGGCCCAGACCCTAACAGGGTCCTTCGTACAGTGTGTGAGCGGTGGCAATTCAGATTATTGGCCCTTATCCTTAGACCGACATATAATCCTCAAAACTGAATTGGTTTGGGAATCTACGAGGCCCGATACTTACCTCATCTGTCCCTTTATACGTTATGTAATTTCGCCAAAAAACACGGATTGCTACTGGTGGAGGTTTACATAACCCAAAAAAGGGCGTCATGCCCCAATAGAGCGATTCAGTCCAGATCACCAATCCCATCATTCCTTCCCAGCGTTTGTTAACGTAGTCACGGGTTATTAATACTGGTGATATTTTTTCGAGTCAGATTTCTAGTTTGGATTTCGATATTTTCACACTCTCTTGGAGGACCTATTTCAGAAGAAGATTTCTATCGAAGTTTGAGAATATCCGATAAGTATCCCTGTCAAGAAATGTGTTTTTGGACTTGTTTATGTTGCTGTGTTTGTGGGAGTTTGTGTTCGCTGGGGCTAGGCCTAGCTTAACGTTAGCAGTCTCTATTGACTGTGTTAGGCTAACGCCTAAGCTGCTGGGCGGTGGCGCCTAGCCTAGACTCCGCACATAGCCCAACGTTAGCGATCGCTTTTGACTGTGTTAGGCTAGCGCCTAGGCTGCTGGGCGATGGCCCTCAGCCTAGCCTCCGCACATAGCCTTGGTTGTATTTTCAGCGTGAGCTGTTTTCCTTTGTTGGGAGCATTGGTGCTTGAGCCTTAGTGTGTGTTTGTGTTTTATAATGTCACGAACGGTTTTTAGTTTTCGTTCCGTTCGATTTTTCTGGCGATCAAAGTCGCGAGAGATTTCCCGCTCTTTTGGCTGGTTATAGCCTAACGTTAGCAGCTATGTTGTTTTCGTCAGGCTTTGCTTAGGCCGAGTTACGTTAGCGAATCGGTTGGGGCGTTGCATTCAACGTGTATTTGGGTTTCGTGTTCAGGCGATTTGTTCGTCGTTCTGTGTTTTTCAGCCTCCATGTTAGGGATTGTAATTGTAGCATAGCCTCGCTTGTTTTGCACAGTAGCCTACAGGACTGCCCTGCAGCCTTGGGGTCTTTGTTCCCGGGCAAGGAGCATACCAGGCTTGTTCTCTAAGCCGGCGGGATTCGCGTCCCTATGTTCAGGCCTACTCAGGCTCGCACGGCCTTGTGTGATAGCATAGCTGCGTGTTTCCTATAAGGGTTTCCTTGGCTTCTATACAAGGTGTTTGGTTTAGTGTATGTATATATAGTGT
>JAODUJ010075975.1:0-11773 GCA_027564615.1 Psolus chitonoides | reverse complement strand
TACACAGTAACTACTGGGAAAAAGTGATCAACCGTTATCAGTAGTTACTGTTGGATGCTATGAACATCGGCTGCTTTAAATGAAAAAGTTCAGGAGAAATGATTTACCAAACAGCCAAATTAACCTTGAAAAGCCGATGTTACCAAACAGTCATTTTTGATATTTCTAACATACAAGGTTAATTTATAATTTCAAGGAAAGTGAACATTTGACATATTGCAAACATAAAATATATATAGGCCTAATTTGAAGGCAAATCAACAACTAACAAGGAGTCTGGTCTCGTCTGGTTGCGCGACAGAAGGCTTCTGTGATTGAAATGCCCCGGTTTGGTAATTTCCAATTTATTCTTTTAATGTACCTGATAATAATGTCATAATCAGCAGCAACTTATTTATAAACTGCTAAAGAAAACTATTTTAGCATGTAAATTTGCAGGGTCTTTTAAATAATGCTGACATAGCAACAGCTTGTCTCTAGCTAACTTATAGCTGGACCAAAATGTTCGCTTCAGATTGGGGATTTATTAAAACTAATTGTAATAAATATAAGTTGATCATTACTTTAGCTGGACCAAATGTATCAACAATCAGCTGTGCTCTTTGACCCTAATTTTAATAGTGCACAACAGGGCCGTTTACATCAGGCAGTTCTGAAGAGAAGCAATCTCCTCTCATGTACAATACGATGCCATTGAAACACGAGATTGTAATAAAAAATGTAGCACCAAATGTTGACCATTTTACCAAGTTTCAAGAAAATCCAATAATCTTTAGTATTTTGACCTCAAATGACTTGATGACTTCCAAATAATTTCCAAAATTTCCGGCACCAAATGCTGACTGTATCTACCAAGTTTCATTTACATCCATAAGTTGACCTCAAATGACCCTTGACGACCTCCAAATGACCTTCACAATTCAGCACCAAATGCTTACTATATGTACCAAGTTTCATGTAAATCCAATAATCTTTAGTAATTTGACCTCAAATAACCACTGATGATCTCTAAATAACCTTCAAAATTGTGGGCACCAAATGTTGACTATATCCACCAAGTTTCAAGACCATGCCTCTTATAGATAATGCATTTACTAGATTTATTGCAGAAATTATGTAAATTAGCCTGGCATAATTAACAACTTTCGCACTAAAAGTCAGTTCGATACCCCATAATCCTGCTACTACCTACCAGCTTTCGTCATCATAGCTCTTACGGTTCTTGAGATAACTTGGTTTACAAGCCTAATAAACCTAATCCGCAAATTATGCAAAAGTAGCCGATTTAATTAGCACATTCAGCGCTGGGAATCTAAACAGTCCGAGAACCCATGCCCCTCCTACCCCTTACCAAATTTCGTCATCAAAGCTTCTACGGTTCAGGAGATAATCTGTTCACAAGCTTTGCACGGACAGACACACACACACAGGAACACGCCACAGTGTCCACTAAGTCTCCCTCTGAACATACGAGACAAGAACATTTCAATCATAATTAATGTTATTGACAATTACACTACCATAAGTATATATCGAAAGAGCTGACAGCTAGAAAATTGGCTGGAAAATTAATTGCAAAATATATTGTAACAATCACACAAATAATGTACTATTCAATATATGATTACTCAATGTGAGCCGATGAACACGTGTTCTTCCACTTTCTGTCTTGTTTACCAGCTCTGTGGAGTTTGACCTGTCTTTACATGTGCAACTACACAGGCACAACCAATGTGCAGTCTGTGGGCCACCCAAATGGCTGACAAAAAGTTAGCTGGAAAATAATTACAAAGCATTTTGTCAATAATCTCTTACATGTATTCAATATAATTGAATTAAAAGTAAGCCAATGACCATATACTCTTCTACTTTCTGTTATGTTCTGCTTTTAAGCTTTTCAGGGTTTGACCTCTTTTGACCTTGCAACTACATCAAAACTAAGCTAGGGTCCACGTAGGCTACCTAATATAGGGAACCTATAGGTCAACTATTGCTTTGCTACAAGTTTGCAATCCCCCGTTTTTGTGCTAGAGAGGAAAGTGTACACGCATATATGCATGACATCATATATCACATTCGCATCTGGTGAAGAATAACAGATTTTTCCATACTGTACCTTAAACACATCCGATGAGTCGCGTCCACCGCCAGGCCCACACCCGGTGTCATACGTGTCCATGGTTTGGTACATCTACATATAACATAGACCAATAGAAATCTTGTCAAAAAATAACTATAATGCATACTTGCTGTTCACTCTCTAAGTAGGTGTAAATCCGTGAACACATTCTTATACCTACAAAGTCATTCACGGGGTTTTCAGTAAAGATTGTAATTTATTCATGATTTCCATTTGACGCCTTTTACCTTGTTACAATACACGGCTCTGAGATTACTGGAGATGCATAATAAGCTAATTCGGCAATTTAGGCACGCGAAGGATTATGGGAGAGGTCACAGGGGTATACAATGGGGCGCAACCACGTGTTTCACTCCAGCTTGAGCGTGAGACGCGCGAGGAGGCGTACGCGCAGATTTCTGACCGTGAGTAAGTGCGTTTTTCAAGGACAATCAATTATTCAATTTTGTTCCACATTCTTAGAGAAACATCGATAAGAGCATTGTAAGTGGTACGTTTTCCGCTACATCATCAGCACCAACTCTTCTGTCTCCGTTGTATTACTGTTTTGATCCGCTCTTTTCATCACCTGACTGTATGTGGTGTCCATTTTGCCAGATTGTTTAGCTTCGCCTGTGAAGTAATCTGCAAATGTAAACTGTTTGATGTATGTCTTTTGGTCTGCACGTACGCAGTGTCCTATCCATTTCGACTGCTTCTTCTTATCGTGTCTTCGAAGCAACTCTGCTCCGAAGTGGTGGTAGAATTCACAGGATATAACCTGACCGGGACCACCTTATGAACGCTTTTACCGCGACCCCTTCCCTTAGACAAGTGTGATCATGGGCACGGGCGAGAGTTCGCCTTCTCTTTACGAATGGTACTCAGAGTGTAACGAGGCAGGCGTGCGTCAATCCTGCTCCCGAAACCGACATAACGTCCCCATCCGACGGACGTGAGTGAAACTCTCAGCCTTTAGCCACTTTTCTGAACGCTGAGAGAGGTGGTGGGACTACTCAACAACAACCACAGTACAGCCCTTTTTTATGTTAATGTCACAGAGTGGAGTTTGAACCTGGGACATATCAGTGCGAGGCTGTTCACTCGACCACTGCACTACACACACCACTGCTCTCGACTGCTGATAAATCATGTTACGCTTTCGGTGCCACATATCTTGGTGACATCGGCATTACTGAGGCGGAATTTGGCAAAGTCTTTTTTGGCACCAGCTAGCTTTTGTCGAGCATGATTTGTTTATCCCACGTAATTACACAGAATCCTTTGCGCGATTGAATTTGCAAAGTCGTATATATAAATATTTACTGCACGAGACTGCTCGAGACAGAGACTATTCGTCATCCGAAGATGCTAGTTTCCCGGAAGCAACCGATGCATAAAGAAAAACAAGTCCGCCTCCGAGACAAACTTGCTGCAAGTGAAACTAAAAAGTAAACGAGTGTCGCGTAATACTATGACCGCCCCTTTACGTGCTGAATTAGGGGGATAGCTTGTGTGCTCGCCGGGGTCTATTGATGGTGATTGTGAATACGTCTAACTCCATTTCATGTGCTTCCTGCTCTCGTGGTCAATGAAATGTTAAGTCTTATCAATTTCTGTGTCTGGAAATGTAGCCAATGTCTCGCATAGGACTCCGAATCCCAGGGATTGCTTGTGATTGGTGGACAGCTTAGAGAATCTGTCACATCAAAGTTGTAACCAATCACGTCTCGTTACTTAGTAGTTTCGTACATGCGTAGATTGTACTTTCATTTCTGCAGTGAGCCGGGTGCATCGCCAAAGCTTGTCACTAGTAATATGTCCGTCTTGGCAGCTATATTCGTCGTGTTTCGTCTATAATAATTTGTGTGACTCAGTTAATTGTAGTAATTTTCAACCATGAGTATAAAAAATAAAAAAAAAACAATTTGCAGAAATCTACAAACTGTCTCCTGTATTATTTGTCCAAGTGCTTTTAATTGTTTTTCATTTTAGCGAGACCAAAATCAGAACAGAAGCCTATGCAGTTTAAAACCTAGTGTTATTGTTAAGCTAAGTTCAATGAAAAACGTAGTAACGTAGCAGTGCTGATTTAAGCAGGCTACGGGACAGAAAGCGTTTCTGGTGGAGACTGTGGGTGGATAATGGTGGGTCTCGTATTGGTGTTGTATACGAATCGTATAAGTGTGTGAAAAATCAATTTGGGAAATTATCTAGACAGTGTGTTAATAACACAGGAAGACAACAGCTCACAAACTTAGTAACTTTTCTTAATGATCGGAAGTTATCTTCATTCTGGAATGGGGTGAAGCGTAACAAAAGAACCAGAGTAAAATTTAGTCTTCGACCTGAAGATTTTAGCTAGTTTTATAGTACTATAATGGAGGATAATAGTGATAGGTACGAGGAACAATCACAGGATAAATCAACTGTGGAGAACCACATTATTCAGTGTGGGGGGGGACTATGCAGATCAGCGTAAATAAGATTAGTAATTTGATTGACTCTTTACACAGTGGCAAATCTCCTGGCATTGATGGTGTGACTGCTGAACATCTAATACATGGGAGCTCACTTACAGTATGTACAATGCTATCTGATCTATATAGCGCTAGAAGTTATGTTCCATTTGTATTCCATACTGGTGTCATCATCCGCATTTTAAGAAAACCTACATGGAATCCGAACCTTGCAAAGAACTATCGTCCAGTGACATTAAGCACAACACACAGCAAGTTGTCTCTATTACCAGATGTGGAGATAAGTGATATTCAGTATGGCTTCAGGGTGGTAGGGGTACGAGCATGGCCTGTAATTTATGAAATGACGTGGTGTCTCAGTGTATTAATAGTCAAACACCATTATATATGGCTGTTAATGTTATCCCTACATATCAATGATCGTTTTTATATAAGTGGTACAGAAATCTGAATGCTATTGTTAAATGGAATGTTGTCTATAGCTCCGTGTTTAGAGTAACTCGAGGTACCAGACAGAGAAGTGTACTTTCGCCATATTTATTCAATATTTTGTAATTATGATTTTCTGTTAGAGTTGCAGAATTCACATTTTTGTGTTATTATTGGTGGCTCTTCATATAATTCCTTTGCCTAATAGATGCAGATGAAATACCACTGTTTGCTATTTCTGTAACTACATTGCCGAAACTCGTTGATATATGTGTACAGTATAGTGCCGGATGGCGATTTAATTTTATTAGGGAAAATCTAAATGTATAACAGTAGGTAAATACCTATTAGAAAATAAATCTAACTGGTATATGAGAGGTTCATTATTACATGACACTGATGAATTAGAAATTATTGGTAATATCTTTAATTCTAAAGGCACTAGTTCTGAGCATGTGCCAACGTATTACTAAGTGTAGGCAGTCATCTTTATATATAGTCTCTCCCTTGTTGATATGTTGTATCCAGGGGCTTCTCCTGATGTTCAAAGTTATCTCTTCAAACGTATTTGTCAACCTATTTCAGTCTATGGTAGTGATTGTATCAATATTACCGATGATGACCGTGTCAACTTTAATTCTAATCAATGTAAACTTATCAAAAAAAACCGAGGGTCTGAGTAAACAAACGTTCGCATAATACAGAAATATTACAAGCTCTTAATGTTAAGAATATCAGCGATCGTATTGATAGAAATGTTCGCTCATTGTTTCATTGAATATGCAATGTTTCTAGTCCGGCAAGAACATTTGTGTACATTACTTATCGCGTTATTGGTTATATGGGCCTAGTCTTCAAGCCTCCAACTAATATTTTATTCCATGATTAAATGCTCCAGATGGTCATGTTGATTCTCTTAAAATGCTATTATATAATGAAACTTTTACTAAAACCTATCCTGATGAACTTCTTTTAGTGCATCTCTCAACTACATCGTCATAACCCATGTTTATTTTTGTACTATTTTATATGTTTTTTGTATCTTTTAATATTGCACATATTGTACAAAGAATATTATATGTTTTCTCTTATATTGGAGGTGGAAGAAAATAAATGTAAAAAAAATCTCTGTGCTTGACCCTGTTTTGCCGATAATATTCATTAAAAAAGAAACTTTTTTTCGCGCGCTTCGCTCGAATTTTTGATGTTGTTCTTGTTATCTGGTGTCACTTGCAACTGCATTTCATTACTAACTACTCATAAATTCCTGCTCATACGAAAATGTATTTTCTGACAAACTATGTTTTTGTGTAAGAATAATAATAATTCCGACTGCCGACAGTCATTTTCTAGCGCTTCGCGCGCATTTGCGACGTTAATCTTGTTGTTTGGTGTGACTCGGTACCGCAGTCCAATTTTTCAACTATTGGTAAATTCCTGCAAAGGCGAAAGTAAAAATATACAACATAGTGTTCGGGTGTATTTTTGCTACTTTTTCTTGTGATGTGTTGAGTGATGTCACTTACTTCGCACTTTGGAAGTAAGTGACATGGCGGGCGGTTTTGTTGACTTTCATTATTGTGTGTTGGCACTTATGCCGAATGTGCCGTTATATACGGGAGGATTATAGCCTGCATGGCAGTCCTACCTAAACTCACTCCTCGTCTTCCTTGTCGTGTCATCTGGTTCCATTTGTGGCGAATGTGTCGATCAAACATTAAGCCCAAATCGGATATCACAACCCTAATTTTGTATTACGCTAAATGTACAATATTTGTTGAGCTTGTCTCTTCATGTATTGGCAGTTTTTGGCACTTGTTCCAAATCTGCCATTCATTACCCAAACATAAAACAGTACGATATGAAAACTTACGCACGTCCGTGCGCAGTAGTCTGTTCTGGGTTCTCCCTGTCTTGTCATGTGGCATCCTTCTTTTTCATTCCACGTGACGTCATTTGGCCGAACAATCGGACACGAAAATACGTGCGGCAGTCGGAATTATTGGGCTTCAAAATCTATTCAGTCGGGATTTTTGACCCCCCTCCACCACCCCTCCCTAATCAGAAGGTCTTAGCTACGTCCCTGATGACATGTGGCACGAATTATCCAAAATGAAGGATTTCATCGAAGCACAGAGAGGCAGTGGCGTACTAAGCTGGGGCGTGGGTGCGGTCCGCCCGGGTACCAGGCAGAGAGGGGTGCCATACCGCAGCCCAAAAATAAAAAAGGTAAAAATAAAAAAAATAAGAGGGGGTTGGCTCGCCAGGGTACTAATACCAATGGTCGGATTAGCCTATTGGTCTACCGGCCTCAAACAAAATACAAAACTATAAAAAGGAAGCGGAAGACGCTTCTCTACTCAATGCGATACTGCAAGGCGTCGAATGCTCAGCAAAAGGCGCTCATTAGAGCTAGATCAGGATGTGCTTTATAAAGCGCCTAAAGTGATCTAACTCTCTTCTCCAAAACTATAATTCACATGATCGAGGCGCCTTTTCATTTTTCAACTTCCCGTAGCGATTAAGCTAGTTCAGATATACATAATGGGGGCAATCACCCCTGCCAGGGGTGTCGTATGTGTTTTTCTCAACCCAACGTTCAAACATTACAATCAGCAAATTTCCCTGCGCTTCGCGCATTAGTAGATTTTTCGCTCGTCTTGTGATGTCAAATGTACCTTTTGTAAACACGAAGGCCGGTCGGAAAATCTCAAAACATTTCGCGCGCAATTCTCGCGCGATAGCTTTTCTTTTTCGTAATGTGTTGTCACTTCCATGCGTCTAATCCCGAAAGTTGTACATCATTAAAATTGGAAGCGGCTCGTCAATGTTACTGTATTCTTACAGTCGTGTCATCTGATGTTATTTGTGCCGCATTTTATAACCCAGAGATCTGACACGATAACCTAAAGCTTTGTGCATTTGTCTTGTTATGTGATGTCACTTGTGCTGAATGTGCCCTATATAGTTAACCCAAAGATTGTACTTTGTGTCCTTAAAACAATTCGCTCGCTTCACGCGCACCCTTCTTTGCTTCCAATGTTATGTAGTTTCACTTGTGCTAAGTATGTCGTTTTTATATAACCCAAGGATTGAACACAATCACCCAGGAATTTTCGAGCGATTTGCGCGCAGTGGTGTTTGTTCCTGGCTCCTTTTAATTAGACACTGGGCCGGTAGAAACTCCTCCCCCCCTAGTCCGATCCTGCCGTTACGGATGGGGGAGAGGTAGCCACTTGGAATAGGGTCCCAGGCTCTTATTATTACTAATCTTTTGCCCGAAAATTATAGAAAAATATCCGTTATTTTGGTCGAAAAATAGCACCATTTTCTATCTAAGCCACCTTACATAAACAAAAATGTTTCAAAGGAGAGAGAGACACCCCCTCCAATTGGACCCCTAGCCCCGTATGGCATTATCTGCAAAGGGGTGCTAAAGGAAGAATCCGCCCGGGTGCCAACTATTCTAGATACGCCACTGGGCAGCACGATGACAATAGCTCAAACCAGCATGCTGGTATGAGCTGATAAGTGAAAATCACATGAGCCTAGTGTTACGATATGTTAGCGTGTTATGCTTACGTCAATGAGCTTATATCTCAATTCGTGTTGCCACCACAGTCTCTGTGCATTATACATTATTTATTCTAAGAGTTGTAAACACATCTTGAGATGAGGGTCACTGCTCCCACCAAATTTGAGCCTGCTTGGCAATTTGAAGAGAAACCGAGAACAATTCAAACAATTGTGGGACAGTTATGAGATAGTAACAAGTCTGATCTCAAAAGATGAAAAAGGTGCAACCTTTATCACCTATAGAGCAAGAAGCCCTTGAGGTGCATAATGCATTACCATACGCGGACGCTACAGATATAAATAAAAATGTCTAAAATTCTTGAACTGTGGAAGAATTACTGCGTTGGCAAGACGTATGTAATATTTGAAAGATATGTATTCAAGTGAGGAGCTCTACAACTATCAGCTGACAGCAGATCAGAACCTGTTAGATATCTGAAGGGGAATGGCAAATGCTGAACAAGAAGAAGACCCACCAATTCTTAATACAGAGGTTGAAGAAGCTATCCAGGGATTGACAATGGGTCGACAGAGATGCTGAAGAATGGGGGACATAGAACAGTTGAACCTAGGCCTATACTAGACTTTGCAATGAAATACGGACATCAGGAGTTTGGCCATCTTCGTGGACAAAACCAATCATCATCCCACTCCATAAAAAGGCAACCCTATGTCTACCGGACCGTCAGCCTGATCGGCCGCCCGGGCGGGATACCCCTACGAGTGATTATAAATAGACTTCAACCACAAGCAGACAAAATGAAAGCAGAGGAACAGCCGGGTTTTTGGGGGGGGGGGGCGTGGTAGAGCAGGTCTTTAGTCTCGGGCTGCTGGATGTGAAATACCGTACGGATCAGAGGCTACTTTTCCATAACTTCATCGACTTCAAAAAAGCTTTTGACCGGGTCTGGCGGGATGGAATGTGTGAGATGCTTAGGAAGTTTTAACATCAGCAAGGGGATTGTGGATGCAGTCGAGGCCATGTGTCAAGTGTTCAGGAGTGCTGTCTCAATGGGAGATGAAATCAGCGATTGGTTCCATACCCGAGTTCGAGTCCGGCAAGGATGTCTGTTGTCACTGACGTTGTTCGGTATGTTTCTGGAGTATATCATGATGGAGGCTCTCGATGGGCATGAGGGAACAGTGAGTGTTGGAGGATGAACTATTGCCAACCTGGGATTTGTGGATGACATCGACCTTATAGCAGGACAACCAGAGGAACTTACCACTCTTACAAGAAGACTAGAAGAGAGTGCAAAGCAACTTGGCATAGAAATCAGTGCTAAGAAGAGCAACATCATGAAGATGTGATCTGTCGAAAAGTAACGGTACATGTTGGAGGTCAAGAACTTGAAACAGTGACACAGTTCAAATATTTAGGGGAACAATCACGGATGAAGCAAGACCAGTACAAGATATTAGGATCAGAATCGCAGTTGCAACATATTTACTTTCAAATCTGAAGCCCATCTGGAGGGATAAGAACATTACAATGAAAAAAGAATGAGTAACAACAGTGTCCCTGTATGGGTATTAAACGTGGACTTTAAAGGCTGAGATAGAAAAACGAATAAATGCTTTCGAAATGAACCGTATCCGGAGACTTCCCAAGATCCGGTATACTTCGCACTTCACGAACAAGCAAGTATGCCAAATACTGGAGAGCTTCATAGGAGAACGGGAACTCCTCATATCAGTGGTACAAAGAAGGAAACTGCAGTGGTTTGGTCATGCAATTAGGCAGAAGAACAGCCTGACCAACACTATATTGCAAGGAGGGACAGATAGGGTACGAAGGAGAGGCAGACCGGTTAAAACCTTGACTGACAACATAAAAACCTGGACTGGGATGGACTTCAACCAGCTTATAGGAACAGCTGAAGATCGTGAATTGTGGAAAATTTGTGTCTTGTGATAATGTCGCCCCAACGACCCTCAAGCTATAGGATATAGATAGATAGATATAATTCGTTCAAATGATCGCTAATTTTGATTGACGAATTAAAGCCTCACTACATACCAGTTACGCTACGTCCAGTCGTCTTGGGTGCAGCCCTACACACCTACGTGTGAAGACTTCGCTGGTATCCACAACATAAGCCTTCAATAGATGTTGTTAATTGAGAAAAGCTGTTGTGATTGTAGATAACGTGTTGTAACTGACCCATTACATGTTATGGAGCAATATAGTGAACGTTCATGGTGATAGTGGATCTGTTTAAATATGCAGATCGTGCATATATAGGCCCTATCATTTTGCGGATATATATCATATTTGATTGAAGAAATTATTGTGAGATTAGAAAGATGAGACTCCAGAGTGAAGCAAAAAGTAAAAAAATGTAAATTCGAAAGTATGACACAATGATCAAATCAAAGTTGCGACCACGTACTTTATGTGCCGGAATGGCTATCATATCAGAAACAACGAGCACACATTGCACATGGTATCGAAATATATTCGTCTTGGGAATCTATTATAAGGGCACTTCTAAGTGATAGTTTAATGAATGACACTTTAATTAGCGCAGTAACTAGTTTGAACTAGAGATTTTCTAGTTATTTAGATTTGACGGACTGATGATCACAGAACAATGTGCATAATTATCTGATTACATGGGATAATTTGTCAATGTAAAACGCAAATGACTATTGACCAGAAATCAGATATTCACTGACAAATTTATGGAGTATCACACCTGTATAAAAGGTACAAATCTTGCAACTACGGTTTATACCAATTCTTGATTCTAGCTCAAATCCTCAAGTATTTATATGAATAAACAATTATAGTTCAGGGACAATCTGCAACTAAATCTGATAGCTTTTGATAGAAATGACATATATTTGTAACGCAGCCTGACAATTAGTAGGCCTACCTAATCAATTAGCGATTGGCTAATTATTACCTCATAAATAATTTTTCGTCCCGATAGGTTATTCCGGTTTGACTTTTCATCCCGTGTAAAAGTTCCACCTGTTCAAACCACTGGCCAATATTAACCTTGCAACTAATGACGTCACCAGACCATATCGATATACATTGTAGGTACTACGGTGTACCTACGTTAATAGGGGATATTCACTAGCCCACTGCGCATGCGCTGAGCCGATGTTTTGGTAGTCCGGAAGTTCTAAAACTGACGATCTTCATCACAATGGTCAATCT
>JAODUJ010075865.1:0-11778 GCA_027564615.1 Psolus chitonoides | reverse complement strand
ATGAGCATACTCCAGGTAATGAAATTGATAGCACCATTTTGCATCTCAGCTCCCTTCTGAGAGCAAAAATTTTCTAACTAATTTCCTTCAACCCCTCCCCCACGAATGAATACACAGCGGGGTTACCCAGACTGTTGTCCTGAAAAAATTCTGAAAATTCTGTGACTACGAAATATAGCATAACACAACACTAATCCAGTGGGGGAAATATTTGAACTAACACTAGGCTAGCTATTGATCAACTGATAGCAAATGACTCGGGCGATTGTACAACTTATCGAAGTGTGTGGAAAGCAATCGGTTTCTCCCAAAAGTAATTCTAAAATTATTTCCCACTGTGAAAAGTTTATATTTTCTATCCTTGTGCTGAAATTTATCATTAGTTTGAATAAAACATGAGCCAGTTTCGACTAAATCCTTAATTTGTATCATCTAGCCCATACTACACTATTCTAATAGGAAAATTGAGCCTAGCTATTTAGCCCGCCAAAACGATGTCTATTCTAATGATCGGGTCCTGATTTAGAAATATCCATAACTACTCTTATTGCCTAGAAATAACAGTGATTTATTTATCATCCTAACCCAAAACGATTTTTGAACTACTGAAGTGGCAGATTTTATTTTCTACGATGAGTTAGTGGATAATAGTTCGATAAATACTAGGGCCTAGGTCTAACTTTGTTGTGAAGTTATCGAGACTTAACTTAGTATATAGACACCGTATGTGGAGTGGTGCTATATGCGGTACGTATCACAGGTAATGTGACCACTGATATTACCTGGCATGGGGAGGGAGCCCCGGGCTACCGGCACATAGGATTTTTCAAGCCCTGGTACGTAGTTTGGATTGTAACTATTGTTAGTGGCACGATTATTGTACATGTTTGTTGAGCTTTCCACAAAAATGAAAATAATGTGATAGTATGGTGTACATGCCATGGTGTAGTATGATCTACACACAAAGGATGTAATCAATTTGTAATGAAAATAATTAGGACCTTGGATAAAAATTGTCCAAATTGAAAAATCACAATCCCATCACAAGGGAAAACTTTGTGTTCAGCTCACCAAAGTGTACAATTGATGTAAGTCCTTGAATGCTCTAATTAATTAATATATTATTATACTATATTACCTTATTTGTTATCAGCATGAATGATAGCAAAACAATGAATTTGAAATGGAAACAGTTTTCATCTCATTAGCTTCTTGATTCACATTTTTTCATTTACATCTAGAAAATACAGAAGAAGAACAGCCAAAGAAAAAGAGGCGTAAGATGGTCCTGGGAGAGATGATCGACCTGGAGTCAGATGAGATGAAAGCAATATTAGAAGGATCATCATTATTCAAGGGAGCGGTAATGACCCAGTCTAGGGAGGGGGGTGTCATGGCCCTCTTAGCAGGGTGGGGGTACATCGATGGGAGTGATGATTGATCTGAAGTCAGATGAGATGAAAGCAATATTAGAGGGATCATCAGTATTCAAGGGAGCGGTAATGATCAGTGTAGGTGGGGAGGGGGTGTCTTGGCCCTCCTGGTAGGGTGGGTGTACAGCCATGGGGGAGATGATCAACCTGGAGTCAGATGAGATGGAAGCAATATTAGAGGGATCATCAGTATTCAAGGGAGCGGTAATGATCAGTCTAGGTGGGTGGGGTCATGGCCCTCCGGGTAGGGTACATCCATGGGAGAGATGATGGATCTGGAGTCAGATGAGATGAAAGCAGTATTCGAGGGATCATCAGTATTCAATGGACTGGTAATAATAACCAGGGAGTTGGGTTATGAACAGTCGTGTATGGAGGGGGTAGGGTGGGGTTAGACATGGTCCTGGACATGGTCCTTCCTCAGAGGCCATGGGAGAGGTGGGTCCAGTCCTGGGAGAGATGAGAAGAGATAAAAGCAATATTGTAGTGGGATCATCAGTATACAAGGACAGGTAATGACCAGTCTCAGAATAAAGGGGTTGGATAGGGTTAATTCTCATAGCAGAGGGGGAGGCTCCAATCCTGGGAGAGATAATTGATCAGATGAGATGAAAGCAATATTAGACACATAATAAGGGACAGGCATGGTGTCAGCCAGATTTGGAAAAATGAAAATGCAAATCCTACAAGTGCCCATGCAACCTTTCGGTGTCCAAAATTTACACATAAGCGCCCATGATTTTTCAAAACTTGTCGTGTAATTAGTGCTCGCATGGGTTGCTGGCTTAACGCCCTGCCTTACTGTCATGTGCATGATCACAGTGGAAATGAATTCAGTCTAGCACACATTACTCCTCAAATTAGCTCAGTAATAAAACTAGGAAAAGTTCAACTGCAATAGAATATCTTATGGGTGGGGGAGGAGGTGGATAGGGTCCATCTTCTGGGAGACGGAAGGGGGAGCATCATGTAATCAAAGTTTATGTTTATTATTTCAGCTGGAAGCAGAACTTGAGGAGAAATACTTCAGTGAGATGGAACAAAAAGAGAAACTAGAGCTACGAATGGACTCGATCACAGAAAAGGAGGTCAAAGTTGTCTCTTGTAAACAGGTTAGACTTGCTTCAAGTATTTTGAATGACTCCTTGGCACATTATTTTTAGCACTCTATCCTAACTGGAAAACCTACTAGTGATGTTCCTTGTATCCGAAAGATTTATCTGATAAGACCAAGAAAAAACGTCTCGTCCCCACCTGATTCCTTTTTTGGGGCCGCCTCCATTTGTTAGCTCATACTAGCTAGCTGGTGGGAGCTATTGTGAACGTGCTGCGTCTGTCTGTCTATCCGTCAACAATTAGTTAAATTACTCCCGTGCGTACACGCTTCGACGGATTTTGACGAAACTTGGGAACAATGATCGGTGGGTGGTGGGCCATCAAGCTGCATCCATAATTTTAGGTCAAAGGTCATGTAGGGGTCAGCAGAGGCCAATAACTGGAAACATGCGAAACTCTTCTTCTCCGACAGTTTGATTGTACAGTGTTGAGGGTTTGTCATAATAATACTCTGGTAGTGCTACCTTCGGGTGCCCAGGGATTTCTGGCTGATGGTCCCAGTGGTCATTGCAGGCCAAAATACTAAAGAATGTCGGATGGACATGAAAGTTGGTACATATAGTAAACATTTGGTGAGAAATATATAAGGTCATTTGGAGTACTAAACATTGTTGTATTTACATGGTACATATAGTAACAATTTGGTGATGGAAATGTTGAAGGTCATTTGGAGGTCATCAGAGGTCACTCAAGGTGAAAGTACAACACATTGTTGGATTCATATGAAAGTTGGTACATGAAAGTTGGTACATATAGTAAACATTTGGTGAGAAATATTTTGAAGGTCATTTGTAGTACTAAACATTGTTGTATTTTTCACATGGTACATATAGTAAAAATTTGGTGGTGGAAATGTTGAAGGTCAATTGGAGGTCATCAGAGGTCACTTGAGGTGAAATTTCTAAACATTGTTGGATTCACATGATACTTGGTACATATGGTACATATAAATGATGGATGTGCATGAAATTTATTAGATGTAGTCGGAATGTTCCCCATAATGAGTACATGATCCCCATTGTTGGGAGAGGTCAGAGGTAAGATGAGGACAGCAAAGGTCAAACAATGAAAACGATGTGTAAAGTTACAATGCCTGGTCAGATCAGGTAGGTTTGTAACTTGGTGTGTGTGAATGTTCGTAAAAAGTACTTTGTGTGATGTTATTCTTAGCGGTTTCATACCAGGCTTTGTTACAATCAAGGAATCACTCAGCCGTTTGGCTTTCTGGTTGGGTGGGGGTGGGGTCAGTTAAATTTATCCTAAAACATGATGTTGTAGGGCTTTCATAATGAACATAGGCCTACTGTGCACTCATGTTAGGCTGCACTCTATGTTTCCCACTGTGAGTCATGTGCATGGGGCATGCCTTTTCTCCCAGTAAAATGTCTCCTCAAATTAATATGGCCCTGCCTCGCAGCCAGATTGAGAATACATCGGTTGCTCCGGGCTTCCAAACACTGACACTATAGGAAGAATAACCCACACCTACGGTGACCTCCAATACCATGGGCTATAATTGGGAAATGTCAAATTCAGGAATTATGAAAAAATAAAGATGCTGATTAGGCCTACAACTTCACTATTGCCAATCGTATTTGGTAGATGCCAAAAGTCATCTGAGATCAAGCGAGCTCAATAACAACAAACTCTGTAAACACCAGGATTGAATAAGGCCAACCAAACATATTCGGTATGCAGGTTCATCGTAATAGGTGAATGTTTCACAGGCCAGCCGGAACCGCTACTTTTCACCCCAGGACCCCCAGCTGCCGTACTAGACCCCAAGATGCCGTACCACTTTTCAGCCCCAGACCCCAACTGCCGTACAGCTTTCCAATTCGTTCCGACAGGCCTGATGTTTCATATTGTTTCTAAGTTAACCAGTGTTCATGAATATTGTTTGCACATGCCGTATGGTAATGACAAACATAGATCTGTATTTGGTATGAGCGTCTGCACCATTGGTGCTCTCGTTTACTCTACAGTAACTCTCATACCACGTGCATATGTCACCATGTCGCAAGTGTAGCCTATAGGTGTAGCCTATACCGAACGTGATATAACATTTGTAAATATTCTACTTATATTTAGGAAATGTGAATGAAATTGATCAATTCAATCAATTAAATCAAATAATCACCAAACAGTTGAATATCGTCTTTAGATAACCCCATGCATGTTCATGTTCAGTCATTTGGATCTGAGGATATGAAATTGCGGTTTTCTTCTATTTTTCTAGGTTACTTTAACCGAGACCTGGTAACGATCTCTAATCTCTTTGGAAATTCAGACTGGTGATGGGCTGAAGATCGACGAAATCCACAAAGAAGTGGCCTATGTTATGAAAAAACAGTTAACTATCTTACTATCTATCCAACTGTATAAATCAATTTGTCTACTCTTAGATATATATATTTAGGAAAATGTCGAGTGGAGCAGAGGGGAGTCAGAAAATAAGGTTACCAGCTTAGTGGACGCAGTCAAAGCATTCCCAGACTTGGAGTTGACTGACGATTGGAATATAGATGTTTCGACTGAACACGCGGAAGAAATGCTTGACATTAGGTGCAAGGTTTACAGCGACTTCAAAACTCCTTATAGCCCCACCAACTACAAAGACGCTTTGAAGTTGTTTAAAAGCCTACCGTATTTTGTAGAGAAAACTGGGGCGGAAGTGAAACCAATCGAGGTATGGTTATACCCCTTGACAAATTTGGACCCTTTGGCAGCACGGGTAGTACAAGAGATAAACACTGAACTCATTTCCGAGTTTCAAGCCTCCCTACTTCATCTGGGCAAGGTGGTAAAGGAAAGCTTCGATTTGCTACATTCACCTCCTGTACACAAGTTATTTGGCTTTAAAACCGACATAGAACAATTTCGGCAGCTATTGATCTCATTCAGACAGTATTTTCAAGGACTAATTGGCGCCATCGTAAAACGAATTAGACGTGGCAGCGCAGAAGAAGAGATGATGGAGACGGTAATAAACAGGAAAGATGAGTCTCCATTTGCAAAGCAACAGCTGGATATCTGGATAAAACAGAAATATGTACAACTGCAGATTCTCAAGCAGAACGATATTATAAATGATATCAGCTCAACAAAGTCACAACGTTCGTCAATCTCACCACGCACACCATTCTTCGCTTCCGACTCAACTTCGACCCAACTATCAGTATCACCACTATTAGAACCAACCAGTCAAAAGGATTATGACTATTTCATATGTTTTCATGTCAGCAATATGTTCGGTAAAAACTCCCTCACAAAACTGATGTCCACATACCTTAATCTGGCAAATGACGGCATTTTGGGGCAGTTCAATTTCAATACCTCGGATATTCCACAAAGAAAGAAGGCCTCTGAACATACACTGAAGCTTGCAAAACAGTTCAACGATTTTGTAGACGCTAATCGTTTTAGCCAGAATCTGAGGTTTTCATACGTTGAAGATACGGAAGAAAGTGAAAAACCTGACGTCTATATTACTGTTACGAATAAAGGCGCCCTACTTTATGAAGATTACCAAGTACCAACAGCACCGGGTAAAACAGAATTAGTCAAGTCTTGTCATGATAAGTTGACAATAAAATGGACCAAGTCCTGTTACGGAAGCGATAATATTACCGGGTATGAAGTTCGATATAAAGAAATGTCTGGGAGCTATGATAAGAAAGTTCAAGTAAAATGTCACGATGATACTTTAACACTAACCGATTTAGAACTAGTGACATCATACGAAGTTTGCGTGGGAGCCGTCTGTGAAGTCGGATTCAGTAAATGGAGTCCCATGACCTCTTTCAGAACACTGCCAGGAACGCCTCCCGGCAAACCTAACGCAGCACACAAGATACCGGATGGAGCGTTCGTACAGTGGACTAAGCCTTCGAAAGTGGCTCCAAACACTTTGTGTAAAGGTTACGTTCTTACAGTACGTGATATTACAACCGGGACAGTGTCACAGAAACCAATAGATCACCAGGGAGAGGAAATAATGTTGCATGACCTAAATGCGTCGTCAAGTTATACATTCTCTATTCGAGCTCTGTTTGAAGAAGGTGAGACAGATGACAGTGAAATCAGTCAGGTTTTGGCCCCGGACCCAAATACGATATTGAAAGGTAAGCTCCTACAAGAGTCTAACGTGGTTAAAGATTCAAACCCCGCTATGCACAGCCTTGGCATTCAAGAATCTTTCCTGGAGAGCAACGTAAAGGTTAGAAAGTGTGAACTTGGTCGCGTTCGAGACGATCACTGTGAGAAAGTGATAATGGTAGTTGGTGCAACTGGTGCTGGTAAGACTACTTTGATCAACGGCATGGTTAATCACGCGTTAAGCGTTAAATGGAAAGACAAGTTTCGCTTCCAGTTAATCGTCGACGCTGACGAAGCTTCTCGACGTTCTCAAGCTCACAGCCAAACAAAATGGATCACGTCTTATTCACTTCACTATCAAGAGGGCTTTAGAGTGCCATACTCTTTAACGATCATCGACACACCTGGTTATGGTGATACAAGTGGTATTAAGAAAGATCAGGAAACAACTCAACAGATACACAAGTTCTTCACAACCCAGGGGAATGAAGGAATAGACCACATAGATGCCATCGGTTTCGTTACCCAAGCGTCACAGGCTCGCCTGACACCAACCCAGAAATTTATCTTCGACCAGGTCTTAGCTCTCTTTGGGAAAGACATTGCGGATAACATATTTCTTCTTATAACATTCGCAGATGGGCAAACCCCGCCTGTTCTTGATGGGGTAAAAGAGGCAAATATTCCCTACAAGGGATATTTTATATTTAATAACTCTGCGTTGTATGTTGGCAATGATAATGTTGGAAGCAGCTCAGAAGTGGCTACTACAAATGATGGTTTCGGTAAAATGTTTTGGGAAATGGGAAGAAAAAGCTTTGTGAAGTTTTTTGAGAGATTGAATGAGAATGAGAATGAGAATGAGAAGCAAAGAGTCTTATTTTGACAAAAGACGTATTAAATGAGCGACATTCCTTGGAGGCATATGTTATAGGTGTACATCAACATATTCGGAGTGGATTGAACAAACTGGAACAACTAAGTAACGAAGTTGATATCCTTAGGAGACACGAAACTGAAATAGAAACTAACAAGGATTTTAGTTACACAGTGCCAGAAGAAATCGTGAAGATGGTGAACATACCAAGTGGGACTTACGTCACTAATTGTCTTACTTGCAACTTCACTTGCCATTATCAATGCAGAATAGCAGACGATGAGAATAAAGAAAAATGCGCAGCCATGAACAAAAATGGAGTGTGTCCCGCCCTATGTGAATGGAATGTTCACAAAAATATGGCTTACAAATTTGAGATCGAAACCGTATGGAAGGCTAAAACATCTGAGGCGCTCAAGGCTAGGTATGAAACCGCCAGTGAGAAGAAGTTGACAGCTGAGGAACTAGTGAAGAAAGTTGGTGAAGAATTGGGAGGGGTCCAACTCAGCGTTGTCTATTACGCAAACGAGATCAGAAAAAGTTTAGATCGCCTAAAAGAGATTGCGTTAAGGCCCAACCCACTGTCGACAGTGGACTATATTGACATCCTAATCCAGACGGAGGAGAGTAAAAGAGAAAGTGGTTGGAAAGACCGCAGACAACAACTACTTGATATACGGAAGCACGCAGATACATTGAAGCTACTCGCCAAACCCGGCTACGATCCCTTTGAAGAATATAAGTCGAAGTTCCGAGAATTGCGAGAGAAAGGTGAAAAGGAACAAACAATTTTCCGGTCCATGAAGTCGTATTTCAAAGGACTTTTTTGAAGAGGCATACGTACAGTGCTGGGTGGGTTTGCTCGTAAGGTCTTTCATATATATTGTTTAAACGTATTTACAACATAGTAACATTCAAAATAGTCCAGACCAAAATAAAACCTTCTGACAATTAAGAGGATGAAAAACTAAACTCAATGGTGAAACTTCTATTGCAATAGCATGTCCGGTTATCAAGTTATTAATTCTTGAAGATGATTCAAATCTAAATTTTGATAGTAGGCATCTGGCAACATTTGTGATGTCATAGTTGCACTTGGGCTAGAATGCTCTCTGTATGTCTCTATAATCTAACTGCTGTTTACCACACTAAGTTGAACGGGTATGCTGTTTTTTGAAAATAAAATTCTTAGCATAGTGACTGCTTTTCTGAAAATATCCAATAAAAAAGTTAAATAGGAAGAAATTAATCATCCCAATATAAAGAAATACATATGCTTCGGTAAACAACGTGTAACCGGGACATTATAAGATTGATTGATATACACTTCGTCGACGATGCATTTATCCCATGTCTATGACATATGTGAATGATTGAGCGGCTGTCAGTTGGCCTTTTTTTACGTTGTGAGTTGGTCTTTTCTGTGAGCGTCTAGTGTTTGGCTACAAATTGTTTAAATCTGGCAACACATTTAGCCTAAATTCTGGATCATACTGCGGGAGTTGTCCTTCCTCCCAATTCCCCCCATATGTGAGCCTGTAAGGGCGGCAAATGGAAAAAAATCACTCACCCCAATTCGAAACTACTGTACGGGTTTGTGTTTTCTGAAAATTTAACCCACTTTCAGGGGCGGGACCAGAATGGTCAAGAAAGTGTTAATGAGAAAGATAATGAAAAGTCCAAACTTTTCGGTGCTCTCCGCGCGGAATTGATAGTAGCATGCATACTCATGAACCCATATTATGTTGGTTCGCAGGCATGCAATGCTGGACATTTTCTGTGATCATTTTAATATGAATATTTACAGATCGATTTGAAACCAATATTATAGTGTATACCGTTTTTTTTTATATTTCGAAATTTTGCGATATTTTATAATCCCGTCAAAAGAAACTCAGACAGATCTGCGCCCCTAACCGCTGCAGAAGCGTCACCAGGATTTTGCGTGTGAGTGACACAAGGGGTGGGGCATCAGCATCTCAGGGGGCACCAGCCACATTTTTCAACTCTCTCTATACCAATTGACATGCAAAATTAAGAACAATAAGCTACTAGCTTTATGGTGGGGGCACCATGTCATGATTCGTGAGTGGTACGTACCCCCTCTCCGAACTTCGACCCCCCCCCCCCGGCCACCCCGTGGCGTAGCAGCCACTGGTCCGCTGGACACGGGTGGTGATGAAATAGAGGGATGGCGGTACTTAATAACAATCTGGTGAAGAGTGACGGAGGTCTGTAAAAGTGGCGCCATCGCTCACGGACCTGAATGATTGTGTAGGTGGTTTATCCTTACCGTAAGTGAAAACAAACAGAACATGTGCGTTTTATCATAGGCCTAATCAACAACAGATGTCAAGTTCACAGCATCATATTCTCCAAAACAGACCTTTTTTTTGTTTTTCGGGAAAATATTATTTCCCTGTCCATTATCGTGTTAGAAATAGGGATGAAATGCTGTACGAAAACGAGCGTTTTGCACTGGAGGTGAAAGCAAAAGTATAGACAGGCCGACGTTATGATTTTATCTAGTACAGGGGTACCGGTAATTTTTGTGTATAGCCTATTCGAAATGTGGAGCCTCGGGGTAGGGGGGGGGGCGGATGGGTTTGTTGATTTCTGTGATAATGTTCAATAATAGGCTTTAACTGTTTCAATTAAGGCGTATAATAATGATATTAATAATATTAATAATAATAATAATAATAATAATAATAATAATAAGGTTTGTATATAGCGCTTTTATGCAGAGCCTCAGAGTGATTTACAAAAAGGAAGTCAAAGCAGTTTCTGCTTGGAGGAGTCAATACTGGGTGTACTTCGAAGGTCGCCTGGCAAAGCATTCCAAAGAGACGGCCCTAACCAGGAAAACAATCAATGTAGGCTATTTACTCGAGCTATAAGCTCTTATCTGAGTTGGAATTCTGCACTTCAGACCTTGAACAGATAACAGAGTTTTCGTTAATATAATTTTTTTTCGCACGCAGTCGTATTTCTTTGTTTGTCTATAACTTGGGCATCGACCTCTAGGTGCCCTAATAGAATGTTGCCCACCCACCCAGGGCCGTTTTATCTATAGGGCAAAAGGGGCAACTTCCCCGTCCTGAGGGGCCCAGGATCTGGAAGATTACCGTCAAATAAGATGACTTTGACACCCGGGCTAACTTTGAAACAGGTTATTCATGAGTTCGCCTTGCGTTAGGCACGGAAGGTGATTCTCTAACTCCTTAACTCCATGGTCATTTTTTTGCCTCTCAAACACCAAACTTTGTTTTGTATATAGGGGCCCCATCAGATTACTTTGCCCATGGCCCTAATTTGTTATAACGGCCCTGTACCCAACGGAAAGGTCGCGCCGGCTATGGATAAACGGATAAATTTGTTAATACCGTTGTTATAGCTCTTTGAGTGATGTTAATACTGTTAATATTCCAATAATCACTGTAATAATACTATAACATTGTTTGCCTTTTTTTTAGGTTATGTAATCTTTATTCTAATGGCATTGTTTTTACATCCAGAGACATTGCAGTTTTATAATGTGGAGATAGCCTACACCATGATTCGATATTTGAATGGGTTATTATATGTTCCATTTTGTGTCACGCTTCAATTTACTTTTCCAGACTGACGAATATGGAACGCCTAAAGCGACTTATTACTTAATTTAATCATAACGTATGAGGATGCATCCTACTACATGAGCCTATACCGTTGTTTTGGATACGTAATTGTATGTAATTATATGAGGTAGAGGGACTCGGCCTTGCAGCCGGGAAGTCCGTAATGCGAATCAGTGGCGTAACGTTGGTCCAGTGGGCCCCCGGCTCCCTGGCCCGAAGGGCCCCTATACAGGGGGTCCAGGGGCCGCCAAAAGCCACCTGGAGACAGGGCCGGATTTATACTTGGTGAGGCAATTAGGCCCTACGCTATATAAAGGGTGGAGGCCCTTATTACACCAAAATATATCACAAAACTTGAATGCATATGCCTTTTATTTATTTAAACGATCCCAGATAATAGCCTTTGACAAGAGAAGTGTGAGTGAAGACTACGACGAGGGACAACTTGGCGTGCGCGAAATTTGTTCAGTGTATGATCTTTTGATTTCAAATGGCCACATTCAGCGCGCGCGAGCCATCAGGGCAGGCACTAGCGCGCGTAAATGTCGGAGTTGTAATATATAAGTAAGTAGCCGATCTATATACATAGAACGAGGCGCTCATCTCCCTTTCACTAGCGTTTGAGCCAGACTAC
>JAODUJ010075754.1:0-11780 GCA_027564615.1 Psolus chitonoides | reverse complement strand
TAGTTTGTGTCAAGTTTTTGGCCATTTGATAGACCGTAATCAGACCCTGGCCTATGCTAGGATAGAAATTACATGTGGGGTCTATGGGGACTGTAGGAAGTTTATGAATGATGTATGCAGTTTAGTCGTAGTGTGGACAGTCTATCAATCGTTCAGAATTGTGAATGGAGATCGAGTGATCCGATCATGTGACCAGTTTCCGCCAAGGAAATGCATTGAAAGTTAAATTCCATGATTTAGTAAACATCGTTACGGCGATCAAGAGAAAATTTTCCAGTACGCCAGTCTGAAGCTGCGATGTGCGATGTTAAAATTCACATGGTGTTTGTTCTCATTTGTAGTTACAAATTTAACATTAATAATAATGGGTAAGAAGCAGTGAATTCTTCTCATTCTGTTATTTCTGTATGTGATTGATTGTTTGTATAATCAGTATGCCATAATCGGATTACATTTTTACCGATTCCATTACTGATTATGCGATTATCGGCCCGATTCCGATTCGGATGATCGTTTGAACACTACTGACAGTCAATATCTTCAAGACCCCTACAGTTACAAGATCAGCTACGAATAGTGGTCTTTGCCTCTATAGTGTAATATCAAAACATGGATTGACGGTTGATACATCTCCTACAGGTTGGAGGTGACATGATCACTATATCCTTCAGAACAGTATTTTCAATATCAACCCTATTTTTTGGACAATCAATGTAGACTGCGTAGCCACTTTTACACACAGCTTATATCACCTATATGATGATCTATTAATCTAATAAAATACAAGGTGGTTTTCGAACCTCTAGTCTTTCCTGGGTACGCGACAATGGGTTTTCGCTTAGATCACCAACATGCAATGATCTGGTCATGTAAAATTGGTAGTTAAAATGTTCCTGACAATGTTATCCGAATCAGTAGCAAGTTTTATAAGAAGGTAACATTACTTTGTGATATCTTCAAAAATTTGAAGGTTCAGTAATTTGACCTCAAATGACCTCCAAATAAAAGTTGCATCACCAAATGTTGACTATATCTAACAAGTTTCATGTAAATGCCTACAATGTTTAATAATGTTACCTCAAATGACCCCTTGTGACCTACAAATGACCTTCAAATTTGTTTGCACCAAATATTCACTATAAGTACGAAGTTTCATGTGGATCCAACAATGTTTAGTAATTGGACCTCAAATGACCCCTGGTGACCTCCAAAATTTGCAGCACTGAATGTTGACTATACCCCCTAAGTTTTGAACGTCATACCTCTTACAGATTTTCAGATAATGCATTTGATAATTTAATGGATAAATTATGCTAATTAGCATGGTTAATTAGCATATTTTGCGCTCAGAAATGAATCTGTTGAAGAAATCATAGCCCTGTAACTCCCTACCAAATTTCTTCATCATAGCTCCTACAGTTCAGGAGACAAGCTGATCACAGCTCAAATGACCCCTGATGACCTCAAAATGTGCAGCACTAAATTAGTACACTTAATCAGCATATTTTGTGCTGAAAACTATTCAGTTTGGGAGCCCACAGCTCTGTTACTCCCTACCAGATTTTGTCATCATAGCTCCTACAGTTCATGAGATGAGCTGTTCACAAGCTTACTAGGTTCAATATGCAAATTATGAGCCTATATGACACCAAGCAAGAAACATAATTGGTTTGAAATCCAGTCTCTTAATTAAGTGTGCTGGGCTGTTGAATTATTCTGCATGAGAATTATGCCAGATATATGCAGCACTGGCCAGCTCAATTAATGTTGTGTATGGCACAAGGATGAAGATTTATGAAAATAAATAAATAAACCAAGGAGGAATCTATCTATAGACTATTTGGATAACAAGGAGGAGATTCCAGTTCTGCATTTGAAATTCTGCATTTGCAACTATCCTTTCAAATTTAATTGATTATATCAGGAGTCTACAGGCAAATGTGCTAGAAATTTGGAGTACTGGTCAGACTAACTATGTTAGGTATAGAAATACACCATTAATTAAGTCATCCTGAGATGTGAAATTGCTTTACACAGACCAAAATGTTCAACTCAGATTGGCACTTTAAAAATACTCCTCTCCTTGGGTAAACAATAATGAGATATGGCAAAGATCAGAAAAGTGACAGGGCACAGCAGACATGGGGGGAGGGGGGAATTGCTGTACCTGTCTACCTACAAAGTGATAAACAATGTTGACCATGCATGACAACGTTTATAAATCAACATTCTTGAAGCTTTCCAGAGTCTACTGATGCAATTAACAGAACAATTTCAACAGAGGATCCCAAAATTCTACCAATTAGCATACTTAATAATTGGCACATTTTCCACTAAAAATATATTCACTTTGAGAACCCAAGCACCTCCTGCCCTATACCAAATTTCGTCATCATGGCACCTACGGTTCGGGAGATAATCTGTACGGTAGATAAGCTTTGCACAGACACACATGCACACACATGCATGCCATAGTGATCGCTAAGTCCCCCGCTGAACATATTTCAGGCGAGACAAAAAGTATGTGGACCTGATGTTTTGAATGTAGTGCAGTCTGTTTAAAAAGAAAACATGTTAATTCCATTCAATTTACTCAATAACAACAGTAGCATGTGTAACCACTTGATCACCATTACTTGTACTGCAAATGCATAAGATCAAAACATCCAGTTAGTCTATACCACGTTTATACCCTATAGAGAAGTTATTCTCAATATTTACTACCTTGGTTCGTTGACAACCACTGTAGCCTATTTAGCCACTTCAATAGCTCTCTACATGCAGTGCTGGTAGCTTCTTGCATAGAATCAAGACATTAACATATAGTTTACATCACATATAGGTTAGAGATGATGTACCTCTATACCCTTCAGAACACTATTTTATATCCATCATGGTTTCTATGACAACCCCTGTAGCTGGCCATGCCACTTCATCAGCACTACTTGAAGCGATACTAATGTGCTAACTGCTTCTTGCATAGTACTCATCATTGACTTCCAGTGTATATCATATATAGGTTGGATCCGACCTATATATTACTCACAACAATACTCTTATTGTCGACAACAATACTCTTATTGTCGACCTTAAGTTTCCTTATCAACCAATGTAACCTGCATAGCCATTTATCACCATCAATCGTAGTACTGATTGGTTCTTATATAGTCCCAAACATGCACCTATAAAGTTACAATCCATATCATCGGTAGGTTACAGATGACCAGATGGTGACCTTCATATCCTTCAGAATAGTTTGCACAATCAACTACGATTTCCTTGCCAATCACTTTAGCCTGCGTAGCCACTTAGTACGGACCAGCCAAGTCTCACAGTTTTTCTGTGAGTCTCCAGGAAATGATACTGACCTCATGGTGTAACGGAAATACCCCCACATCTCATGGAATCAAGATTGAATGATAAATATTAGCACAAGCACAATAACAAGTCACTTGTTTCAGGCTACAAAAACACGCGCTCAGAACCGATAATAACATGAACTCTTGTTGATAGACGTAGATGTTTAGCTACAACTAGATATCACAACATGCAATACCAGCATGCATTAGAAGTCCATAGAAGAGAGCATGTGACGTACACTCCTAGCCTGTTGACTACCAATTTGCAGTGTATCATTGGCCTTCGGAGGTGGGCTGTGTCCGTCAGCTCATGGACTCAACTAATTTGAACAGCAGCACTTGGCAGCTCTGTTTGTATGGTGTAGTACTATGTAACAAGAGTCCCATACCTACTTGTTCCTACTCCATTGTTCCATGCTGAGCATGCTGAGCATCAAGCATAACCATTGCATTCAATTCCAATTTTCCAAACTATATGTTATTTAGGATAACGTCTTCATTATGACCCGGCCAGGAGTCCAGACCTCCCGGGTGCAAGGCTGATGCTCTAACTACTTGGCCACATAGTCAGCACTACGTGTAGTTCACTGCATCTTGCATGGAATTAAATCATACACCACTTCTTGCATAGAATGAAATCATAGACCTACAACCTGTATCACCGATAGGTTAAAGATGACCTGACCTCGATATCTTTCAGAACACTATTCTCTACATCGACCTTGGTTTCCTCGGCAACCACTGGCGTCTGTATCGTCTCAGAATCATCTTCATCGTCATCTTCTAAACCACAGAGCAGAGTATCATTCTCATAGGTTGGTATATAATACCTGAAGAAATCAATGGCAAGAATTTATTATGAACAAAACAAAGCTTTTACAAAGGCATGTTATGACTGAAATAATAGTCCCACTTCCTTTTTTGCATTTATATTTACAGGCTTTCGACCTTTAAAAACTACCATTGTTCAAAGTACAACTCATTTCAACCCTCGAGTGCATCCTGGGAGTAAATCACATCCATCTCTCCCCCTCACCATATGGGGCTCATCACTGCCGCTAGGTAACAGGAATTTCTAGCGGGGCGGCTGCAGAAGCACTGGAGCATGCAACCATTGGAACCTGGCCAACAATGGGCCGGGCGCCATCTGCGTGTCAGTCATTGTCCCACCTGTGAAATTGGCCCTGTGCGCTAAAAGGTTAAAATTAATTAGTTAATAACTACCAATATCATTCGTGTAGCAGTAATGGGAGGGTGCCATCTGCCCGCTGAGACTTTCTAGCCACAAGCAGGTTAGGTATAACTCGGGTCAGGTATAACTCGGGTTAGGTATAACAAGCAGGTTAAGTTTAACAGGCAGGCTAGGTTAAGTGCAACCTGGATGTGAAACACACCCACCTCTTCCCCTGGCCACAGGGGGCTTGCCACTGCATGCTACATACCAGGAATTTTGAGCAGGGGGCTGCAGAGCTGCTGGAGTGTGCAACGGATTGGTTGACCGACAATGGACGGCCCCAGCTGCGTGTCAGCCACTGTCCCACCATGTGAAATTGTTCCAATGGGATAAAGGGTTAAAGCCCATTTTGAGTTTGGAACATATGATCAGAATAGAGACATTTCTAAGTAGAAATTTAATTTATTTTATTTGCGACTGAGGTTCCTGAAGCTGCTTTTCCTGGACCCACATTTCGTTATCAAAAATATTAACATGTTTAATTGATATTACTTCGTCTCATTAGATATTGAACCACAACTCTGATATGTTTCCTTTATTGACAGGTTCGATTCATTTTTTAATTCTCCTTTTTTAACTATGGTTAATAAAACTATGGTTAAAATTTAGAGTTTTGTCAGGATAAAATCTGTGTGACAACCTCACAACATGAGAGAAGCCAAGCATTAATAATGACATCGCAGCAGAAATTTGACACAAAACCTGTCCACCTCGCAATTTTATGCAGTACTGCTCCTTGTATGTAATGAAAAATTTCTTGTGATTATTTGTTGTGTGAATAGTGATATACTCTGACTGGATGGTTCTATGATTTTCATTTTGCATTCTGTTAAATGGCAAGTTCACTCAAGCTGTTCTTTTTATACTTCTTCTTTGGGTATACTGTTCAACATCCCATGTGGGACAAAACAAACAGGGTTGGGGTGTGTGCATCGCTGGGAGAAAGTTAGTCCAAATTCCCAGATAGCGGTCTCAGATGATTTTGAACAGCAGTTTTGAAGTGGTCTGGGTTTTCCAATGATGTAATAATGGCAGCTGGAAGTTTGTTCCAATCTCTTATTGTTCATGGGTTGAATGTAGTTGTTGGTGTTGGAAGTAGGAATAGAATGGCAACAATAATTTTTGATGTCATTCCATTAGTCCTGTGAAAGTTCTTTTGTTTCCTATTGTTATTTATGACCACCTCTACCATGCAAATCGGAATGCTATTCATTCTAATATTTGCAAGTGGAATGGGTGGATGTTTACCAAAACAGATCTGTTTTACATGTAAGGAATGTGTGGAAATATGCACATTTCAAAAGGGAGTTAACACTTAACAGTAATTGCCAGGTATTGACATAGGAAAAATGTTGTGTGGCGGTTCTACTCTTAATGAATCACAAACTTCAGACAATCATATCTCGGTAACCGAACATGCTATAAAGTTGGGAATAAGTGCTACTGGCATGGTTAGGAATATGTTCTGTAACATCTTAAAATCACATTTTAGGGTAAAACTTGCCCTTCAACCTACATCCAGGGACTTCAAATTCAGTGAACTTTCAAATGGGCAATGCAATGAGAACATTCAGTTCATGCAAGGGGCGTCATTTGGATCTCCCGCTTCCATTGCTGATCCTCAAACATTTATTTTGTGTTTATCAAAATGAACTTTTGTCCTCTTCCAAAAATAAAACAGTTCTTGGCATGCTGTATGATGTGGCCATTATAACAAGCCAAGGTGATAATCTACAAAGTATATTCAAAACTATCCAAATTTACAACACAGTGAAGACATTGACCATGGTATCAAAGATCTTAACTAACATGGGTGATAGCGTCATGATAAATACAATTGACCCCTATATTATGGCTAAGAATTAGTGTAATGTGCTTTCAATGCATGGACTGTTTTGATTATAATTTTTCCTTGAAATTACCAATATAAAATGTCCAATAATAAAGAAACAATATCAGCATTTCTTTCCGAGTTCAGCCTTTAACCCGTAGCTGACATTAGGGGGGGGGAGGAGGGGGAGAATTGAGCGAGAGGAAGCTTAAGTCCATCTCTTTTGTTCGCAACAGCCCGGCAGCATCACACCCCAGTACCCCATGCTCGAAATTTGCGGCACCTACTGACAGTTTCAAGCTATGCATGGCCAGGGTAAGAGGTGAGGTCATATGCGACCCCGACATGGTCTAAAGGGTTATACTATGCATACTGTGGATGGTCGCCTGCCAAAACATCTCTGCAAAGCGCGGGACTTGTTGTCATGGTGGTTACTACAGACACAACAGTACTTTTAATAAGCCTTTAACCCATGGCTGACACTAAGCAGGGGGATTTGCGTGACAATGGCTGAAGAGAGTTAAGTCTGTCCCTTTTGTTCGCAGGCTGTCACACCCCGGTACTTGTGTATCCCCATGCTCAAAATTCGCGGCACCTACTGGCAGTTTCGAGCTCTGCGTGGCCAGGGGAAGAGGTAGGGTCACATACAACCTAGACAAGGGTTAATGC
This sequence comes from Psolus chitonoides, assembly GCA_027564615.1. Lineage (NCBI taxonomy): Eukaryota > Metazoa > Echinodermata > Holothuroidea > Dendrochirotida > Psolidae > Psolus > Psolus chitonoides. The sequence continues at coordinate 4,687 of JAODUJ010075754.1, read as the reverse complement.
CTCTTTCAACAATGATCACATCATCAGAGAGGCATAATGGTTGAGTGGTTAGGGACACAATTCCTGGGATCCTGAGCTTGTCCTCAGGCAATGCACTGCATCATTACGACGTCAGTTTATAAATTGGTAGGATGGCATTTTAGTTTGCTTTACGGGTTACCCCCTCCCACCAAGGTATGTGAATGGATACAATGGTATTGCCTTGATGGGTGCTCTCCTGGGTTATCATCCAGGTATCCTGTGTGCTGTTGGATATTAAAACGGGCCATGGGACTTGTGAGGATCCCACACTTCTGGTACTGTCACTCATCATTCACTCATTCAGTTGCCACAGCCTATCCAGGACATGGGTGCAGGCTATCAGTACACTACTTCCACCACTGAACATGATTCTGGGTTTTCAACTAGCATTCTCTTCGTCAACAAGCTATCGTAGTTGAGAATTCTATTTCTGATGCATTTCCTTTACCTTGGGGTGTTTCCCAGGGTTCTGTGAAAGGACCACTTGATTTAACTTAGCAACATCATAAGTGCTCATAATGAACTCCATCACATGGTTTATGCTGATGACACTCAACTTTCTTTAATAATGAAACCCTCACAAAACTCCAAATCCGTCAATAGACTAGAATCATGTATTGCTAATGTCCGATCTTGGGCTATTCAAAATAATCTCATGCTAAATGATTCCAAAACTGAATTATTCACTTTTATTCTAAATTCCGTGACAGATCAGTGCTTCCACATGTTAATATTGGTGGTTCGAATATTGCTGCTACACGTTCTGCAAGAAATCTGGGTGCCCAACTTGATGACACATTTCAACTGAAGGAATACATGCTTTTTACAGGATTTATAAGATCAGCCAAATACGCAAGTATTTAGAAGAAAAAATCCACAGAACGTTTGGTTCATGCATTTGCATGTTCCCCCCTTGACTGTAACAACTCTCTGTTGTATGGTGTGCCTGTCGCCCTGTTGTCGTCTCTACAAAGAGTGCAGAACTCAGTCGCAAGACATGTTACCAATACAAACCGCAATGAACACATCTCCCCTGTTCTACGTGATCTTCACTGTCTCTCTGTCAGGGACCGTATTCATTTCAAAATTCTGTCCATACATGGTTATGCTCCGCCTATATCTTTGATATCATCACTCCCACTACAAATAGCACTCTCTGTTCATCTAGTTGTTTCATTTTAAACCTGGACCTTGTGGTAAAATGTCTACCAATGGAAACCGGGCTTTTGCAGTTGCAGCTCTCAAACTGTGGAACAACATCCTGTACCACATCCGTGCCTCCCCATCTGTACAACTGTTTGAATCACGACTCAAAACTCACTTATTCAATTGACTGTGGTAGTTTTCCTGTTTATTTTGTTTCATATTTCTCCATATTTGTATTTTGTTTTGTGTTGTGTGTTGTTCTTGAGCAAGCGCTTAGAAACAGTATTCTTACCGTATTTTGCACCATGTAAATGTTATATTATTATTATTATTATTTCTTAATGATGTATGTCCAAATTTCCCTTGAGTATCCCCTGCCTCGGTAAAGTCGCTCATATAATTGACAAAAGCTACATCAAAATGTACTTACTGAGGTTGATCCCATTCAGAACATTCAGGGAGCTCCTGGATGTGTCCACTCCCATCCATGTGAGCAACAAGTAACTCCTGGGTGGGAAACACCTTACGGCAGGAATAGCACATCTTCTGATGAATACGGCGACGGATGTAATTGACCAACTTTAGCTGCTTGTAGAAGTTCAACTCTGAAATAGGTCAAGGATATGAAGGATGGATTCGTAACGCTATATATAATCTATGAACCTAAGGGAGGTATTGTAATGTTTGGAGAGCAATTGAAGAAGCTCAATGTATGTGGTTAGCCAAAACTTTATTCCACAAGTCCTAAAAAGAGTGACAGATAATTTGAAAACAGGCTGTCTGGCTGTCCTTAGTTTCCTGCAACAAGGTGATATAAAACTAAATACTACTCAAAAGTTCTGCACTTCTCAAATTTCAAAATGCTACATCTTTCAGATCATCATTCATGGGAGGGGAGGGGAGAGGAGGAGTGAAAATGTAATCTTGCTTTAACCTAATTAAAGTTGTCTTCATTATGTTCATATCAAAGCTGTTGTCATCCTTCACATCTTCCAGGAGGTTACTGGTTATTGATTAACATGCAATAGAGGACGAGGAGACACAGCCACTGCACCCACAGTCCCAACAATCAATGGATAGAAGGGGGCTTAAGTCTTGTCTTTTATTCTGCTCTTGTCAAAGCCATGGTTCTCTCACATGTCAGGGGGTGGGGTGAAAACTTAATATTAATTTATCTTGCTCATGTCAAAGCCATAGTTCTCCCGGATGCGTCCAGGTTACTTGTAATAAACATAGACATGGCCAGAGAAGAGAAACATAGTCATAATACCCACATTCTCTCCAAAAAGTAGTCGGAAATGTTATATCTGTGGGTCAGGATGAGGGGGGGGGTTGATGTTGTCTTCATATCAAAGCTGTGGTCATCCTTCATGTCTTCCAGAAGGTTACTAACATATTCATGGAGAGACACAGCCATTGTACCCACAGTCTCAACAATCAATGGTTCAAAGCCATGGTTCTCTCTCATGTCAGGGGGGAACCTAATCTTGATTTATTTTGCTTATGTTAATACCAAAATTCTACTGGATGCGTTCCAGGTTACTTATATTGAACAGAGGTATGGCAAGAGAAAAGAAAGTCATAGTACCCACATTCTCACCAAAATGTAGTCAAAAATGTTATATATATATATATATGTGTAGGATGTTGTCTTCATTATGTTCATATCAAAGCTGTGGTCATCCTTCATGTCATCCAGAAGGTTACTAACATACTCATAGAGGAGACACAGCCATTGCACCCACAGCCTCAACAATCAATGGATGGGGAAGGGCTTAGACTTTCATTCTGCTATTGTCAATGCCATGGTTCTCTCTCATGTCAGGTCATCTTGATTTATCTTGCTCATGTCAAAGCCATGGTTCTCCTGGAAGTGCTCCAGGTTACTTGTATTAAAAAGAGGTATGGCCAGAGAAGAACCAAAATGTAGCAAGAAATGTTATATTTGTGTGCATGTGTTTGATGGGGGGGGTAACTTAATGTTGTCTTCAGTATGTTCATATCAAAGCTGTGATCATCCTTCATGTCTTTCATGGGTTACTAGTATTAACAAACTCATAGAAGTGACACAGCCATTGCACCCCCAGTCTTAACAATCAATGGATGGGAAAGGTGGATAATGTGTTTTATTCTGCTCTTGTCAAAGCCATGGTTCGCTCTCATGTCTTCCAAAAGGTCTCTGGTTTCAGAGACATGGCTACAGAAAAGACACAGCAGTGGCACTCAATCTTAACAAACAATGTATGGATGGAGGGGTGATGGTCTACTCACTCAGTTTTGTCTTTATTCTGTTCATGTCAAAACTATGGTTCTCTCTCATGTGTTTCAGGAGGTTACTGGTTTCAACTGAGGCATGGTCACAGAAAAGACAAACAGCTGTAGCACCGACAGTCTCTCGCCAGTCATCCCAGTTACTGTCGGGAGATGAATGCAATAATACGTCATCATTAGCTTCATAGTCATTTCTCTGTCATGTTCAGTTTACTAGTCCTTACAACCGACCACTATTCAAAAAGAGAAGGGGAACGCTCACCGGTGCCCATCCATGTACATTGAAGTTATATAGTATATGCTTCACAGTGGAAGCATTAATAGAGCGGCCCGGTCCGGTTGTATCCTGTGAATTCTACCACCACTATGGAACAGATTTGCTTCGAAGACACCATAAGAAGAACCCATCACAAGTAACCTGTCATTCATTATTCATGTTGACAACTAACTCATATTTGGTATCCATCTTATTCTACAAATATGCTAATCCTTGCCCAGCTCCATGGGTAAACTGCTACTACAATCAGTAACCTTGTATTTAGTTCTTAAGTTGACAACTTCTTCTCTCCACTTTGTTCTGTATGTACAGTCTGCTAGTCCTTAGCCAGCTCCATGAGTATCCTGCTACCACGGAGTTCATTACTCAGGTTGATAACTTGTTTTCTTTCTTCCGTACCACTTTTGTGGTGTAGGGACTAGCAGACTACGACTATAAGCAAGGCTCAATTTTAACTGTAGTCCGTTCTTTGTAACGAACAACCAAAAGGAGTAATGTATGTTGTCCGATGGACGAGTTGTTTTGGGGTGGGGCAATTTTGAATTTTACTTTCAGACAACCAAATTTCCTTCCGGACATCCAAAACAAGCGAGACTTTATATTTTCTTGAAATCGAGGCCTGCTATGAGTAACCTATTACCACAATAAATAACCAGCTACTCAATGCATACCACCCAGCTTGAGGTTAACAGGAGAACTCAAGCTGGGTGGAATGCATTTGGGCAAATTGATATTATGAGGAGTAGTGAGATGCCTATATCATTGAAACAAAGTCTTTAAATCAGTGTGTCATACCATTATTGACATATGGATCTGAAACATGGGCAGTTACAAAGAACATGGAACAAAAGCTTAAGACAACATGAAGAAGTATGGAAAGGTGTATGCTTGGAATAACAACAAGAGCCGAGGGCTACGTGATTCCTTGCCTTTAGATTTAAAACCTGATTTTATTGGAGTTTGCTTTGTCAA
>JAODUJ010075643.1:0-11781 GCA_027564615.1 Psolus chitonoides | reverse complement strand
CAGTCAAGGGGCACGCGCACTGAGTTATATGTGTGCATGACAATATTACTACACTCACTGATATAAACTCATTGACGCACGCGTCGAGAATTCATTGATGACACATCTGTGGACAGATCACACCATATCGGCACGTACGTCTACAACTGATGCCATAAAATGGTGTGTGTAGCTAGGTAAAGCACGTCTTTATAACGCAAGCCTCTGTGGTTCATGTATGCAAGTTTCCCGCGTCTTGCGTGCTCTACATAGCATGTCAATTTGTACACATAGTCTAATTCTAACTGATTGTTCAGTGGAAAAAGTCTCTACTCCTTTCTGTTGCCAGGGAATAATCAAGAAAGTTTGAGATTACATGACATGTTATTGCAGAATAAGAGTCATGTGACACCCATTTGCCAATCGGATTGCGGGATTTCATCAAAATACAGAGAGAGGTTGTAGAATTACCTATAAAGGGCACCTCACTTGCCGATGAGACAACGATTATGCACGGCCAGATGCCCACCAGGTGTTTCTAATACAGTGTAAAATGTGGTATCATACTTATGAGACATGAATGACTATGTGCAAAATTGTGTGATAAAAGTTTTCCCATAAACTGCTAAAGTTATTTTACTTGCCCAACATTCATAATTTTGATTGACATTCCTTTATCATCTTGTCTTAATGAAGTTCACAATATTTCTGTTTCTTAAGCCTGGGTCCCATATACGTGATTCAACAAGCGATTCAAAGTTGAATCACCGGTCGCATGGTTGGATACGGGAATCAACTTGTAAATCAATTCAACTGTTCGACTGAGCAACTTTTATTGGTTGAAAGTTGAATCGCTGTTGAATCGCGTATATGGGACCCGGGCTTAAGTCAGACAATTTTACAACTTTCAACAAAAGCTGTGTGTAATGTTTTCTCGAACTGATAATCTGTTTAGATGATCAGATTATTGTTGGTCCCAGAAAATCATAAGACAGTTAGTTATTGTTGACAATTGTCCCAAAGAATTATTCAAATTATGTTTTCAGGTTTGGTGCAAAGGAATCTTTTATGAAGTTCTTCCTTAGTCTGAACATTTGTTTTAGACTACAATTTAGGATTGAATGGAACAAATTGTGGGAATGTTTTTATTTGTAGACTACTGCAGACTTGATTACTCTTGAGATTGAAGGTCCAGGCGACTTGCCGTTCTCTATCTCTCCCGGGAGTGTAACCAATGAGGGCAGTGTTCTGATATCAGTGGCCGGAGTGCTAGACTTTGAAGAAACACAGAACTACCTTTTCATGGTAAGCTTATTATGCACCTGGTCCCAGTTGTAAAAGAAAAATTGAATACTTGACACATAAACATGAGGCTACAAGTTTCAGAATATCTACCCAATAGCGAAAATGGCATTGCTGGATGCAGTATTCTCTCTGAATTAGGCATGTTGAGAGATAGCAAGGTTACCAGTCAGCTTATGATTTTATATAGCAGTCTCTGCTCCATTCTATCTGTTGCCAAGGAAGGAGTGATCCCTCAAAGTCTGAGACAACTTACTGTTTGTTGCAGAATACTGAATGACCATGTGACATACATCAGCCAATCAGAATAATGTATTTCTAAAATGATCATGCTGAGAGCAACCAAGGTTACCAATAAGCCTATGATAATATAAAACAGTCTCTACTCCCTTCTGTTGCTAAGGAGTGATCCCTAAAAGTCTGAGACAACTGATTGTTTGTTGCAGAATAATGAATGACCATGTGACATACATTAGCCGATCAGAATAATGTATTTCTAAGATGATCATGGTGAGAGAAACCAAAGAATTACCAATCAGCCTATGATTACATTAAACAGTCTCTGCTCCCTTCTGTTGTCAAGGAGTGATCCCCAAAAGTCTGGGACAACTGACTTTTTGTTGCAGAATAATGAATGACCATGTGACATACATCAGCCAATCAGAATAACGTATTTCTAAAATGTTCATGTTGAGAGAAACCAAGGTTACCAATACAGCATATGATTACAATGATTGAAACAGACTCCGCTGCCCTCTATCTGTTGCTAAGAAGTGATCCCTCAAATTCCGAGATAACTGACTGTTTGTTGCAGAATAATGGATGACCATGTGACATACATCAGCCAATCAGAATAATTTATTTTTCAAATGACCATGTTGGAAGCAACCAAGGAATTACCAATCTACCTATGATTAGATAAAACAGTCTCTAATCTCTTCTGTTGCTAAGGAGTAATCCCTCAAAGTCTGAGACAACTGACTGTTTGTTGCAGAATAATGGATGGCCAGCCATGTGACATTCATCAGCCAATCAGAATAATGTATATCTAAATTGACCATGGTTAGAGAAACCCAGGAATTACCAATCAGCCTATGATTACATTGTCTATCATATTGCATAATTTATGATTTTAGAATGCTGAAAAGTTTTATACCCACATACTCAACTGAGCTCTTTTTTTCAACAGCTCATAGCTAGAGAGAGCAACCCAAATACAGGAGAGAGCTTCGCTGCCACATCGACCGTGACTGTCAATTTGCAGGATGTCAATGATAACGATCCAATTTATGTACAAGGTAGGCTCACAATTTCTTTGAAAATTGTAGTCCAGACCAAAAATTTGATCACATATGTTTTAGAAGAAACTTCAGTGTCATCACCTGAAAATATCTACTCACCGCTTTTTGAGATATCACATTTTTATCATTTGTCAGTTTAGTTTATCTTTTGAACATCAATTTTATGATGTCACATATGCTCATTGTTTCCAAAACAGATGTCACAGGTTATAATTGGATTACTAAATACTGTATTGGATACCAGTGCACATTTTGCTATTGTGTCGACTAAGATTTTGGATCGGTGATTTGGTCATCTGCTGGTGTGATGCTTGCAAAATGACTTAACATTGAATGAACATCAGCAAAAACCTCCATTGAATGCTGTTTCAACTAAAATCTGGCTGTGTAGTGTCCACCTGTCAGCATACCAATGGTATCAATGGTGGGAGCATGGTGGCTGAGTGGTTAGGGCTTGGGTCTCGTAATCCAGAGGTTTCAGGTTCGAGCCCTGGTTGGACGGCCATGTCCTTGGGCAAGAAACTTTATCCCGATTGCTCCTCTCCACCCAGGTGCTAATTGGGTACCCACGAGGTGTAACTTGTCAATTGGCGCTGATCTCGAGCTGCTGCATGTACCCACGTATGTGTGGGGGATGAGGTTCACCAGTGATCAGGGGTAATGGAATGCAAAGCACTTTGAGACCGATATAGAACTGACCATTAAAACTGGCCATTATCAAAATGACCACATCTTTTAAAGAAGTTCATCCAATGCTGTGTTAAGGTCTGATCACTGAAAAAATCACCTGACCTTAATCTGGGGATTGGACCTAATTACAACATCAGTCTAATGGCATGATGGTTACAGTGATGTAATGCATGTTGGTTGTTTAAAGATGCGGTGCCATTTCATGCATCCACATCCTGTTTGCCGTATTTTGAATGACGTCAGTGGAATCTTAATATTTATTTGTGAATGTATAAAGTTTTTTAAACATGTCTATTACTTTGGTTGGTTACCGGAGCAGCATATGCATAGTGTAGTACGCACTGTACTGAGGTTATTTGGGGTATTATGGAATGAAATGACAATCCATTACCATTTCCAACTTGTGGAAATTTCCCTGGGGACAGGAAAAATAGAACCTCATTAATGGAGGTATTTTAGTATTTTCAAATATGACTGTTTTGCCAAGTCAGTTTTTTCCTTTGTTACAGAGAAACAAGCTCAATTAGATCTCAGAAGCTGCAGGCTGAGGAATGGACTGAATACTCTTCAGTTCATTGTGTAGTAACGCCGCCAATTTGACGTCAACTATTTAACTGTTGTTTACGTAGCCAACTTTGTGAATTTACATTCATTTGCTTGATCTCGGTATTTCCCGAAATTGTGTAATTTTCCGAAACATTTCCCAAATTTGGGGAAAATTCCTGAGAGTGGGAACAATGTACAGTGTTCATTTTGTGATAGTGCCCCCAATTTGGAGCGTTTGAGTGTTTGTTACTTCCCAACAGGTTTCTAACGGTAGGAGAGACATGATGACATGTAGCGCTGCTGCCCACAGCTAAAAATAAAGTGGGGAATTTATAGGTTCAAAATATTCCATGTGATAATTTCCAATTTTTCTCCCATTTTCAGGGTCATTTTCCGGAAGTGTGACTGAAGGCGCCACCAGAGGAACATTCATAACATCTGTGTCAGCCACAGACCGAGATTCTAACCAGAATGCGGAGATTATATACAGTATAGTCGCAGGAAATCAAGAGGTAAGTTTTTGGTAGTCTCAAATCAGTCACATCTATCAGTGATTATCACCATAAATGAGGTTTTTACTAGTTTCAAATCAGTGACTATCAGTGACCAACGATTACATTAATTATTTTAGCAACATACGGACATAGATTCTAACCAGAATGCTCAGGTTATATACAGTGTAGTCACTGGAAATGAAGCAGTAAGTTCTGTTAGTCTTAAATCAGTCATTTGTATCAGTGATTATCACAGTGAATGAGTTGTGAACTAGAATTAAATCAGTCCCTTCTATTAGAGATTATTGATTGCATTAGCTCAACATCACTATCATGGTAGAATGAATGCTCAAGTCCTGTAAATTACAGTCACAGGATTTGAAGATGCAAGTTCTGGTAGTCTCAAATCAGTCAATTCTATCATTGACCAAACATTACAGTAATTATCATCTCAAGATCATTCACAGACCAAGTACAGAAGAGTAAGTTATGTGATAGTCTTAAATAGGTCATTTCTTTCAATGACCAATCATGACATCAATTAATATCTTATAATGCCTTATTTTTGTTTCTTTTTTTTTCATAGGGTCTCTTCCAAATTGATTCATCGAATGGACAGATTACCACCCAGTCACCGTTCATTGACTTTGAGACGACTCAGATGAGATATACACTCATAATAGAAGCCACTAACCCAACATCACCAGTTGCACCAGCGTAAGTCAGAGATGACATACACCTTTCAAACTTTCATTAGAAGTTTTTGTTTAATGAATGCCAGAATCTCTGATGTTTACATTTTTTTCTGATTGGTATTACTATTGGGCTACTATGTCTATGTTAATGTATAAACATGAAATTGTGAATTTTCAAAATATTTAACACAATTGATTGACTCAGTCCTAACAGATTTGAACCACAGTTTTGATAGCTTTTCAGGTTAGAGATTTGGCCTATAGAGGTTTTTAGCTGGGGGCAGCAGCACTACTAATCATCATGTCTCTCTGTTAGTTATTTCGTTAGTAAGTAATGTTTTTTGGAGCCCAAAATGTTTTTGGGTCAGATTTTTTTGTGGCCCGGTATTTTTTTTGGGGGGGGGGGCAAACAAACTTTATCAATTTTGGGGTGGGGCAAACATTTTTTGGCGGAGCCAACATTTCTTGGGGGCCCAAAAACTTTTTCGGGGCACACAATTTTTCCGTGGCCCAACATTTTTGAGGGGGCCAAACAATTTGGTTGGAGCCCAAACTATTACACAAAGAGCTGTCATGATCCTGAGCCTGCAAATAAAGAGTCATCTATCCGTTCGTGAATTAACTATTGATGGCCCGCAGCTTCCGAGATCTGGTCCAGCATGTTCTTGTGACATCAGGCTGCCCGGCGTTGTTGTACACATAATATTGGCATGTATTCCTTTAGTGATCGCCCTTAGCAATAATACCAGATAGTGTAACCCCTATGTAAGAGTGTGTGCTTTCCTGGATTGAGGCAATAGCCGGATTCACGCGAATGCAATTTGCAGCATATGTTACCCTAGCGATGCATGCAAGATTTGTGAAGGATTTATAAACACAGTCAGTGGGTATGTACTTCATTTCTTTTATCATATTTTCAATTATGCGACAGGCCCAGTCTGTTAAATTACACTAGTTGTCTAGGAACTCGCGAAATATTATCATTGGAAGTTGACTATAGGTTGTTTGATAATTTCAAAGCGGCGCATTTCACCGGTTTCTTTTTAATGTAACCATGCAGTGCCTGCATAAATTGGTTCTACGAACATGTTCACATTTCCGAATTTATTTGTAGTTTTTATCGAATTTAGTTCAACAATGGCCTAATGTTGGTAAAATAACTAGTCATAGCCCATAATCCATTAATCAGCATGCGCATCTTCCACGGAAATCCACGTTTTTGTTCAGTTCTGCTGGGTTTTTTCGTGGAATTCCACGTTTTTTTCTGTTTTTTTTTATTTAAAGAAATAGGCATGTTATTGCTAGTAATAATGTTTAAATACCTAACAAAGTTCTGTAGGCCTTTTTAAAAATTCAATAAGGGTCACTGTTGACAGACTAACATGGTTTAAAGAGCCTGCGAAAGGCCTGCGATGGTGCACGGCCAGTATCAGTGAAGTCATTAGTTAGAATAAAACATAACGTAATGCATTCCTCACAAGTGAAGAGAGAGGGCGCTCTTTCACATTATGTGTTATCCTCAAGCATGAGCTTCTCCCGCGTTTTTTTTAGTTCCTCGTTTTTTCTGCGAAATTTCACGTTTTTTCTGTGTTGCCACTCTTAAAAAAAGGGGGTTCTTGCTTTTTAGAAATAGACATGTTATTGCTAGTAATTATGTTTAAATACCTAACAGGTCTGTAGGCCTTTCTAAAAAGTGAATAGAGGTCACTGTTGACAGACTTGCATGGTTTCGGAGAGCCTGCGAAAGGCCCGCGATGGTGCACGGCCGGTATCGGTGAATCCTTATTGAAATGTTCAGAGTTTTTTCAAAAAGTTGTGCTCATGTCTGATTAATTCCAATAACACTGTCACTCTGTTACATCCTAAGTTTCTTCCTCATTAACAGATATAAAAGAAATAAGATGCTTGGAATTCTTTGTCAACAATGTCACGCTGGTTTGTTCGCAGGGCAAAATTACTGTGCGTCATGAGAAACCTCCATGGAGGTTTTTCATGATGCGCGGAGGCGCTACAATTTTGTCCCCCAAACAAACCGGTATGACAACGACTTCCAAACATCAGAAATTCTTCAAAACTGTTACTAGAAATAATTTATAGAGTATTTTAAAGTGAAAGTGTTATTGGAATTGATAGATTGTCGGGTATGACAGGTAATACTACTAAGACTAGACAATTGTTGAGGTAAATCTGATAAAATTTGGAGTAAATTGACTAAATTTCTCGGCAACGTGTTCGTCCTGCCTACGTAGTTAGTGTATCACACATGTTGGATTGCATTCTCCATATAGTAATGATATTGTATTAGCTTAAAAGGAAAGTGCATAAAAACGTATTCTCACGGTCCGACATCTGCACGTATGCGTTCTCGTGCGTCTCACGCTCTGGCGTATACAACAATACTAGACTGAAACGTGCATGCAACTGGAGGGAAACGCACATGTTTTGGCATGTAATTTTGTGTATGTTTATATATGAGTGATGTGTAACCGACCAACTCCATAACGAGGTTACCCTGTCAATGCAGAGGGCAGTGTGACAAACCTCTATTGTGTTTTCCTGAACAACTCGAATAATCTTTGAATACCCTGTTGTCAGCTCACATTAGAGCTTTAGTACTAAAGTGACATTCTTGCTGTTTGGTTTCAGGACTGGCTCGAGTCAAACTCAAGTAGTTATTGACATCGTAGATACCAACGATAACTCACCGATCTTTGACCTCATCAACTACAACTCCTCTGTTACTGAGGTTAGTATTTTTTTATTCCTCTCTGATGGAGTCAAAGGAATCTATGCAGTCCCTGTTGGTGTGTGTGTGTGTATGTATGTGTGTGTGTGTCCGTTCGTCTGTGACACTTTGAAGAAATATTCAATCTATTCTCTGGACTAGCTTGCCAAAACTGGATTCACCATTGTCCATGTCCATGCTGATAAGTGATAGCATGTACAATGGTTGTACAGATCATTGGGCACTTTTTTCAAATGGAAATATTTCCGAAAATATTCAAAATGTCTGCTAATTGTAGGACATGGACAATCTCTGGCAACTTGGCTTTCACTGTGCCAAATTTGAAAGTGATCCTCATGTTCAAAACAATTTGAGAGCGCTTTTTTAAAGAAAAAAATCAGGTCATAGGTATTTTGAAAACTTTATTGAATGTTGTGCCCTTGGACACTAAATCGAACCTGACACTGAAATTATAATTATCATTGTTTTCTGAAAAAATATCATGGGAACACGATTATAAACGCTGAATGAAATTTGCTGATTTTTTTTATTAGGTCACATGCTTAGGCAAGAAATGTTGTGTTGCTATGTATATAGTGCGCATTCGCAAAGATCGGTAGGTTTACGATACTTATGTTGTTAATTATATCAATGTTTCCAATCATGATATAATATAATGATGGAATAAAATTTCCTGGAGAAGGAAGGAACTTTAGAGCTGCCCAACTCCTTGTGAATAAAGAAACAGTGACGTAAATCCGGACAGTAAGTAGAATATTCTCTTTATTGGCTTGCCAAGCACTGATTTACAATTGTCTGTGTCCAGTCCGTGCTACTGAGCGATAGCATGTACTTATCTCCTTAGTACATTACTGCTTGTACTCATGATATATTGATAGCTTATCAAACTTTTTCTCCTTACTAGCTTGCCGAGCCAGGATTTTCCATCGTCCGTGTCCGTGCTACTGATGTAGACTCCGGTGCTGGGGGAGTGGTCAGATATTCTATCAACGGGGGAAATGGCGATGGTACGTTTTATTCTCATCCTGTGTGTTCAGTCTCAAAAAATTATTACTAATAATAATTAGCATGGAAAACTGACGTAAAACTGTTTATGATGATGATAATGAATAATATTTATCGACAGAATATTGACAATTGAAAGAATATTTCAACCTATAATTTCCACTTCAGATAAAAGGACAATCCAGAGCAAAATGAAACATTCATAAGTTGTAGAGCAAAATTGTGAATATCTGCAACTGTTCTCGAAATGTCTCACTTTTATTATTTGTCAAATTAGCCAACATACACTGTTTAGCGTCAATCTCATGATGTCACCGTCTCAATTTGTCTGAATAGCTTATGTATTTGTTTATAATTGGATGAATAACTTATGTATTTGTTTATAATTGGATGAATAACTTTTCCTCAAAATGTTTGAGTGTAGAGATTTCTATTACAGCAGTCACTATATTTTCCAAAAACATTAGGAACTTTGACATAACTTTTCAATTTGATGTATTGAAAAGCAGTTAGATTATGAGCTTTTAAGACTAAGTGCCACTATGATGTCACAAATGTGGCCAGGTGCTCAAATGAAATAAAGATTTGTAGAATCTTCAAAAATTAATAACTCGAAATCCGGACATGTCATTGTTGTGATGGGACTTCTTCCATTGGGTTTAATTTTCCATCCTCTTATTTGTCAGAAGTTTTCATTTTGCTCTGGACTATAAATTTAAAGTTAAATGTTGGAAGTCCCATCACAATAGCTTGTTTGGATCGTGTGAGTTATCATTTTTTGAAGTACAAAGGAATATCAATTTCTAGTGGGCATCTGGCAACTTTCGAGACATTATCATTCCCTGTGTGCATTTCCATTAACATAACTAGAGTATCAAGAGTAGTGTGGCGGCCAGGACTAGATGTACCGAGAAGCATACAGATTTACAACAAAACCATGAATATACCGACAGAGAAAACAGTAAACTTGGACATGTTCCCACTTGAGTAAGCGTGGTGGATCATGATCTAGTGTGTTGGATCATGATCTAGTGCATTGGATCAATTGTAAGTATGGTGGATCATGATCTAGTGCATTGGATCAATAGTAAGTATGGTGGATCATGATCTAGTGTGTTGGATCATGATCTAGTGCATTGGATCAATTGTAAGCATGGTGCATCATGACATAATGTGTTGGATCATGATCTAGTGCATTGGATCGATTTGAAATGTTAACGCAGATCAACAACACTCACCCAGGATCCACCGATCTTGATATACCCTCCAGGGTCAGATGATATCCTCTGAAATGGATCAAAAATTGTAATGTGAACACAACAGTGGATCGGGTGACTCCTGATCTCCAGTTTACTGCTTTCCCTCGTGCATTGGAGTTCCAGTAGTAAACACGGATGAATGAATAAAGCTGTGTAAGGTATATATGAGTAAGATATATAGCAATGGCTGCTACCTGCTCAGTGTAACTTACTCGAGCTTTAACGTAGCCTACGTACGTTGTGATGATAATTTCTGGTTGTACATGTACAGTATACTACAGAGTACTAACTTGTTAGTTGACATAGACCATTGATCCACTGTACTCAACACGGCCCAGATCAATGTAATTTCCTCCCCTTGGGTGAATAACACTCTGCGCTTACTCAAATGGGAACACGGCCCTATGGTGTGTGCTCCGGAATGAATAAGATATTCTACCAATGGGAAAATGATAGCTGTATGTCTCCTTCTTATCCTGTGTGTTAAGTGTTGATATTTTGTAACAATTTTCTGTTTCATCAGCGGAAAAAACATAATACATCACCAGTTTATGTATTTTCACAGGTCATTTTGAGATTGATGATGTCACTGGTGACATCACTCTGAGGACCACTGTGGACAGAGAGATCCGAGACTTCTATTCCTTGACCGTAGTGGCCACAGATCAAACTGACCCTAACAACATAGGACTGACCACTGTGGACATTACTGTCAGAGACTTTAATGACAATGATCCAGTGTGGAGACAGACTAGATATAATATGGATGTCTCAGAAGGAGCTGTGAATAATACTTTTATTATCAGGGTAAGTTAACCAGTAAACTAAAACTATGAAATTATGATACAAAATATTTCAGGAGTTGCAAAAACTTCTTCTATTGTCCTGGCGAATTGAATTTAGCAGACAAAACAAAAATCAGAACGTTATTAACAATGATCCTGTGTTGGCAAATAAACACTGATAATATGGATACCTCAAGAGGAACAAAAATGGTAGACCTCCATTCTCATCATGTGTCAGGATAAACAAACAGGCACACTCTACTGCATGTGTAATAATAATGCATTCTTATCAAGCCCATTCCATCCAAACCGACCCCTGTTTCTGTATGTCTGTTTCTCTCTATGTTACACGAAGCTTTATCCTATGCAGGATTGACATGATGGAATAATGACATTATGAAGCGGACAATTGTCCGTAGGTTAGGAAATCCAGATGCAGTGAAAAACAACTTGGCTCCGACGGGAATTGAACTGCGGACCTCTTGCTTTATATAAGAACACTCTTCCATTTAGGTCATGAAGCCAACTGGTGCATGGTCTCGACTCACAATGGACGTGCTAACACTTCACTGATTGGAAAATAAATCACAAGTGAGTTCAGTGAACCCTACAATTGAAAGTCACTCTTTCCAGAGATCTACTAGAGATACACTCCAAACCACTAACCCCTGATCGATGGATGTGGTTGCCCACATGGATGCACTCAATTTTAGTATTAAATACATTATCCTCTCTATTTTTGTCTCCTATTCAGGTACAAGCTGATGATAATGACATCGGATCCAATGCAAGGCTGACCTACTCATTAAGTCCTGCTAATCAATTGTTCGTGATTGACCCAGAGACTGGTGAAATATTCCTGAATGGGATCCTTGACCGGGAGACGAACGACGAAATTACTCTCAGTGTGATTGTAACAGACAGTACGTTACCAAATTTATCAGCCTAAAGGCTGGGAACACTAATCCTGAATGGGCAG
>JAODUJ010075533.1:0-11781 GCA_027564615.1 Psolus chitonoides | reverse complement strand
AATCGGGTTTTAAATCTATAGGCAAGGAATCACGTAGCCGTCGGCTCTTGTTACAAAACACACAGAATGGTGTTATAATATCACACAAAATTGCAAGCTTTTCCACAGATATTGGAAACGAAAAACAAATCTTCGAAATCGAAATCGTAAACATTTCAACAGTTAACACTGACTAATATTAGGCTAGGCCTAGCCTACACTGTCGCCGAGATATGTTCTACATTTCCAAGTTCATTTGTTCACAAATTTGGCAATGTATGAGGAGAAATTTCATGAAGGATTTTTGTTTCCTTGCGATTTCAGAAGGAATCTATGTAGTCATGCTTGTGTGTGTCTGTATGTGTGTGTGGATGTGACACCGCTTGTAAACATGATAACCGCATGATGCAAAGTCAGATCCTTGTCATACTTAGGTGATGGATTACACATAGTGAGTACATGGTTCTATTGTTTTTGACAGAGGCCAAGGTCATTCGAAGTTAACTTGGGTAAACACTGTGAAAACATTGTAAACATGATGACTTGATAGAATGAACTCCAATCAAGCTCATAATACTTGTTGTGTGTGTTATTCATAGTTAGTACATGATCCCTATTGTTTTTGTTGGGGGTAAAAAGTCATTTGATGTCAATAGAGGTCGAACAATAGAAACCTTGTAAGCAGCATAACTTGATAGGGTAAACTTCAATTGAGCTCATTCTTGGTATGTGTGTTCGCTATAGTTAGTACATTTTCCCTATTGTTTTGGAGCTTAAATGTCATCTGAAAGGTCATCTGAGGTCAAACACGGAGAACCTTGTAATGTGAGACACCATAACTTGATAAGGCAAGTTGCTATATTCAGGCTAGTTGCTGTATTCGTTGAAAATATGGCCATACAATTTTACCCCATAAAATACAGTTTTATGGGGATAATTTAGCAAAATTCAGCTTACTTAGCAAAATCTACTGGCAAGCAGCATGGATTCCTTGCCATTGACGGGAACTTAAAAGGGAGGTTCTTCAGTAATGCAAAAGGGCCACTGTCATGTACAATACTAAAAGAAACTAATTTATCTATGTAAGTACTCAAGTTGGAGCATTGCATAACATTACAATGATTGTATACTTGCGTTGCTAACAAGTGAAAATAATTTAGTGGATGTTTTGAAAATTGAGGGTTTTAAAACTTTGTAAGCTTGTGTAAGCCATATTAAAAAAAAATACAGGTTTTTATGAAAAATATAGGTTTTGGGGTTCCATGATACAGTTTTGTGATCCCAGAGGTTGGCAGGTCTGGTCAACTTATTTTGATATTATATCAGACAAGAGTAAAATTCAATGAAATAAAGGATTAAAAGGTGGGTGAATGCCCCCTTGGTTATATTGTTGTCTTCAAGCAAGACACTTTTTTCTGTCTGTTTAAGTCTATACCGGCTGCAGTGGCGTAGCCAGAGGATGGCCGAGGGGGCAGAGTTCCCCCGCACAGAATTTTTTTGGGATGAAATGGGGACGATGGCAAAGAAAATTATGTTTTTTTTTCTGCTGTTTTTTCAATGCTGAACTTTAAAACTGGGGTTGGATTTTTTTGGCCTCCTCCCAGTCACACCATGAAGGCTGGCTATGCCCCTGCCTGGCTGTCTAATGGGTATCAGTTTTGGTTAGGGCGATAGTGCTCAAACCTACGGGTCACAACCCAATGCTTGGGCCGTAAAAGATTTGAAGTGGTCGTGAGATCATGTCAGAACTTGCAGAAAAATATTAAATAACTTTTTGGGAGCATGAACCTTTGGCTGGGTCCTGTCCTGAAAAAAAATTGCAGACTGCAGGGCTAGGTGTTTTCCATTGGTGGACTTGTGTCCCATACTGTATGAAGAAAATTCAGCCTTGTAGTTTTTCTGTCCAAGTCAGTGTACTCTTTATCATCTGTCAAAGTTTATTGCTCAGACCTAGCTCAATAGTTCCAGCTTTTCAACATCTCAAAAAACTGAATAAAAGGTAAACCTCTGAAAGCAGAATTACTTTTAAAGTTGGAATCAGAGATTGAATTGCTAAGAGTTGATACCTTCAAGCAATTAAGGATTAATGACATAAATGGCTTCTTCCTCCAAACCACCTGATTGTTTCTCTTATATCAGCTATATTTTAGGAGTAGGCTAAATGGCAGAAGAAAAGTGCTGAATCATTATTTTTTTCTGCTGACAATTTTGCAGAACTGGTACAATATCATTATGTTTTCATTTCCTTTGTTCTGCATAGAAATTGTTTGTTTTTAAAATTGAATGGTTTTTATCACTGTATGTCAATGTTGTTTAACTTTAATTTATTACTTATGGGTCATGGAACAAAATGAACTCTGATAAATGCATTGCTGCAAACTGTATATGACTCATGGGCTAGATGTAGAGAACGATATTAGCATGTTGCACCTAAAATACTTAATATTAACGTAATGTTAATGTGGTAATATTATATATGCGTGTTCACTGTTAATTCAGACCTCTTTGTGTACTAACATCAAGTATATGGCTTATCGGTTGTACTGTTTACTGCAGGGTTGATTGCATGCACATCTAATGGAGAACAAAACATAGTTTCATAATCTCAAATTGAGCAAATACAACTTGTATTTTAATTATACGACGAAATGCAGAGAGCAAGAAAGAACGCCAACGACAGGCCACAGATGAAAGACATCCTATGGTTGGTCATACACCAGCTAGAAGACGTCTGAAATCTAGAAAGAGCTCCCTGAAGTGTGTCACCCCCCTTGAGGCATCTAGCAGTGAAAGAGTCAATCAGTGGAAAGAAAGGCTAAGTAACCTTCCACCAGCAGCAACAACATTGGGGATCGGTGCAAGTGAGGTACTCCCATCTGGTGCAGATGCAAGTTATGCAGAGTGGGAATGCCTGCAGCAGCTAAGATCTGGTGATGGACGAGCAAAAGTCATGCTTTCCAAATCGGGATACCTAGATGACGAGGACGTTGTATGCGACTGCGGTACACAACCACAAACCATGCGGCATCTTCTGATGTGCACTCTGCTGGATCTGCCCAGCATTGGATTTAGCAGATTATAATGGGAATGAACAACGATGTATTCAACTTTGGTTGAACCACATCTAACTTTGTGTTGCATGTTGTTGTTGTTGTTTTGTGGACAAATGGTATATATTAGCATTAGCATTAGCATGGAAGTCAACAGGAGTCAAACACTCAGACTTGCACTATATGTGGCAGCATGAAACAAGTAACAAATGTATGGCCATACCACACTAAAAGTATGCACCTCAAAGAGGCAAATAATCACAAAACCTTCTTGGTTTTCTTCTCAGTTTTTATCTTGCCTGAACTATGTTCAGGGAGAGACTTAGCGGTCACTATGGCGTCCGTCCGTCCGGCTGCGTCCTTTGCTTGTGAACAGCATATCTCCTGAACTGCATGAGCTATGGTAACGAAATTTGGCAGGGAGTAGGAATGGCATGAGTTCTCAAATTCAGCAGATTTTCAGCCAAAAATATGTAACTTAATCAGGGTAATTAGCAGAATCTGCATAATGAGCTCATTAAGCTTGTAAACATCATATCTTCTGAGCCATAGGTAATAGTATGATGAAATTTGGTTGGGAGTATGAAGAGCATGAGGTGTCGAATTCATTAGATTTTCAGCACAATGGGATACATTATTAGGGTAATTAGCGGAATTTGCTTATTGGGCTCATTAAGTTGGTGAACAGCATGTCTTCTGTACCATGGGTACTATGATGATGACATTTGGTAGGGAGTAGGAAGGGCACGATTTCTCAATTTGTGTAGATTTTCACCAAAAAATATGGTACTTAATTAGGAAAATTAGCATAATTTGCATATTGAGGCTAGTGAATAGCATATCTTCTGAACCATAGGTACTATGATAATAGCATTTGGTAGAGAGTAGGAAGGACACGAGTTCTCAAATTGAGTAGATTTTCAGCACAAAATATGTTACTAAATTGGGGTAATTAGCAGAATTTGCACATCGAGCTCATTAGGCTTGTGAACAGCATATCTTCTGAACCATAGGTACTATGCTAATATAATTTGGTAGAGAGTAGGAAGGGCACGAGTTCTCGAATTTAATAGATTTTCAGCACAATATGTTACTTAATCAGGGTCATTAGCAGAATTTGCATATTGAGCCCATTTAGCTTGTGAACAGCATATCTCCTGAACCTCATGAGCTATGGTAACACAATTTGGTAAGGAGTATGAAGGTAATGTGTGCTCGAACTGATTACATTTTCAGATCAAAATTTGTTACTTAATTAGGGTATCTAGTGGAATTTGCATATGAGCTCAATAAGCTTGTGACTAGATATCTACTATGAAGATAAAATTTGGTTGGGAGTAGCAAGGGAATGAGTTCTCAAATTGATTATATTTTCAGCAGAAAATATGTTACTCAATTGGGGTGATTAGCAGAATTTGCATATTGAGTATATTAGCTTGTGGACAGCATATCTCTCGAACCAAAGGATCTGTGTTGATAACATTTGGTGTAGACCAGGAGGCACATGGGTTCTCGAACTCCCATTCTTGAACTGATTAGATTTTCAGCACAAAAAAGTTAATTAGGTAGGCTAATTTGCATAATTCCCGCAAAATTAGTAATTAATGTTAAATTAAAGGTCATTTGAGGTTAAATTACTACTAGGTCAAAAAACCCTGTTGGATTCACAATAAACTTGGTACATATAGTAAACACTTAGTTGTGGAAAATTGGAAGGTTATTTATTATTGCCTCGCCTGAACTATGTTCAGAGGGATACTTCTTTTTCATATTGGTGTGCATCCCTCCGTCCGTGAAGATTGCTTGTGAGCAGCATATCTCCCGAACCGTAGTAGCTATGATGACAACATTTGGTTTGGGGTTGAAGGGGCATGTGTTCTCGATCTGATTAGATATAATTAACTATGCTAATTGTTAGAATTTAATGAACTACATTTGAAAAATATTTTCAAAATATGTCTAGAATATTTTAGAAACCCTTGGCATGCATGACTAAGAATACTATATACAAACTGAGGCTCTCAGATACCCTTGTGTAAACACCCGTCATGCACTGTCGAATATAACTGTTGATTGATGATAGATATTTAGTCCATCCATTGTAAAGATCAAATTATTTCGTATACATAACATTCCATCTGCCAGTACTGCAGAATTTTGCTAGTATTTTGCCTGCAAACTGCTGATAAAATCACCTCAGCTACTCTGGTGTTAACACCCTTTGTGTGCTGTCAAAAATAAGGGTCAAAAGAGCACTGTTGATTGATGATAGATATATTTATTCCATCCCAGGAGTTAAAAATGATTTTTAACCCCATGGTCCATCTATTGTGGTGATCACATTATTTCCCATACATAATATTCTGACCAGCACTGCAGATTTATGCTAGTATTTGGCCTGCAAACTCTGCTTATAAAATCAATAGGGTTGGGAGGCACTATGGTGTGGGTGGGTGTCAGTCCATGATAATCTTGTGAAGATTATCTCCCGAACTATTAGAGCTTGATGATGAAATTTTGTATGAAGCAGGAGGGGCGTGGGTTCTCGAACTGATTTGATTTTCAGCGCGAAATATGCTAATTGAGTAGACAAATTGCATAATGTATGCAATAAACCTAGTAAATGCACTATCTGTAAGAAGTAGGCTATGGCATCAATTGAATCTTAGGGGACAGTAGTCAATGTTTAGTGCCAACAATTTTGAAGGTCATTTGGAGGTCATCGGGGGTCATTTGAAGTGGTGGAAATGTTGAAGGTCAGTTTCGCATGAAACTCGGTGCTAGAAATTACCACTGATTTTGATCAAATAGTTAGGGACATTTGAAGCACTAATATGAGGTGACCAAATCATAGCATTGTAGCAATCACAGCAAAAATCCACTCTTGCGTAACCAGGCGAGACTAGAAGTTCGAGAATCACTTTTATCTTCTTAGTTGAACTTGATGGCACAGTAATTGTTTTCCCCAACAATGTGAAGTTTCCGAGCTGGAATATCCTTTTTACAAAGATGCCATCGTAGCAAAGGTCAGTGCATCAGGACATTACACTCGACTGATCTAGTTCAATATAATTTACAACCTCCTAGCTTGATGCTCACTAGGTAGTTCTCGTAGAATTTCTGACTCACTTACTCCCCACCCTCTCTTTACCCCTTCTATCCCCTTAACTTCTTTTATTCCTTCCCTTCGCCCCCTTACCCTTCTACCTAACTTTTCTCCCTTACCCTTCGCCATTTACGCTCTCTCCCTTTACCCTTCCCTCTCTGTGCTTTACCCCCACCACACCCTCTTGTCAATCTCACTTCAAATTATAGGCGTTCTGTTACTGAGACAAATGACTTTGAACACCTGAGAGTATGCCTTTTGGGCAATAACCTGTATGTAACAAGAATGCGAAGATGCATTGTGATTCTTCGTTATCATGGGGGAACATTTCCAATGGAACGCATGTTTGCACTTCATAAACTTTGCCAAAGCTGAATGGGTCACTAAAGCAGCACTAATCCTATTAGGCCACATCTTGTATCTTGTAGTCATTATTTCCAAAAGGTCTACTAAGGACCAGTGACACATGACCATCTCTCTGAATAATACTGGCCACCTGCTGAGATATAACAGCCACTGGCCTATGTGGTCACAGAGCAATATACAGTGTGTGACCACATACGCCAGAGACTATTCTACAGGGTACCTCAGCGGGTGGCCATGTGTATTGGTAAGATCAGAGAGGGCTGTGAAACAGAAACACCGAAGGAAGGTAAGCTGACTATCCGCAATAACACAGCATGTAATCATTGAAATTATGATTATCATCACTTCAAATAACCTTTGACCTATTTTTGTCTCGCCTGAACTATGTTCATTGAGAGACTAAGTGGTCACCATGGCTGACTTGCGTCCGTCCGTCTGTCTGTCCGGCTGTGCACTGTGCTTTTAACAGCATATCTCCTGAACTGCAGGAGCTGTGGTAACGTAATTTAGCAGGGAGTAGTAAATGCACGAGAATTCGAATTCATTAGATTTTCAGCACAAAGTATGATACTTAATTAGGGTGATTAGCAGAATTTGCATATTGAGCTATCAGCTCAATATGCAAATCAGGCTTGTGAACAGCATATCTTCTGAACCATAGGTACTATGATGAGCAAATTTGGTAAAGAGTAGGAAGGGCACGAGTTCTCGAATTGAGTAGATTTTCAGCACAAAATTTGTTACTAAATTAGGGTAATTAGCGGAATTTGCATATTGAGCCCATTAAGCTTGTGAACAGCATATCTTCTGAGCCATAGGTACTATGAGGATGTAATTTGGTAGATATCGTCGTCGTCTGCGCTTTCCAGCTTTGTTGCTATTGCGCGTGCAACTATTGCTTTCCAGGTCTTACGATCATTGGCCAGTGTCACAGCTTCCAGATATAGTAAACATTTATTGGTGAACATTTTGAAGGTCATTTGGAGGTCATCAGGGATCATTTGAGGTCAAATTACTAAACATTGTTGGATTTACATTAAACTTGGTACATATGGTAAACATTTAGTGTTGGAAATGTTGGAGGTTATCAGAGGTCATTCGAGGTCCATTATTAAACATTGATGGATTTAAATGAAACTTGGTACATATAGTAAACATTTAGTGCCTAAAATGTTGATGGCCACTTGAAGTTCATCAGGGGTCATTTGAAGGCAAATTACTTAACATTGTTGGATTTAAATCAAACTTGGTACATATAGTGAACATTTAGTGGTGATATTTTGAAGGTCATTTGGAGGCCATCATGGTTAAAATTATTGAATATTGTTGGATTTACATGAAACTTGGTACATATACTAATCATTTAGTTGTGAATTTTCTTAAGATGACCAAATCATAGCATTTTCACGATAAAAGCGAAAAACCACTGTTCGGTAACCAGGCGAGACTAGAGGTTCGAGTACCTGTTTATTGCTTGAGTTGACCATGTCTGGCCAGATTAAGTTTATACGTGGCGTGGATGTACCCTAACATGAGTTCTCATTGCTTTTATAGAGTTCATAGGTAATCTGAGGTCAAACATTGAGAGGCCATGTGACATTTTGAATATTTTGAATGATCGGATCAAGTTTTAACTAGTGTGTTTGTTTTTCAGAATCAATACATAATCCTAGCTAGCTATCATTTTTGTTGGGTGTCTGTGAGTACAGTAGTGAACTAAACCATGCCTGTACATTCATATATGAATGTATGCATTTGTGTGACATTTATGCAGGGAGTCAAATTATCAGCCATTTTACAAGCAAGGGATCCCTCAATCATTCTGGCTTTGTGATCCAATGATAGACCTTTTCACCTCAAGTGACCTTCAACCTCTTTCAAAATCAGTAAGCATCCTCTACTCAATGTAAGCAACGCTCGTACCATGCAGGGCATTAGCCAGAAATCGTTGGTAGAAAGTCAAGTTCTTGCCATGAGATGTATTTCATGTCCTGTGAGGAGTTCAAGGAGGGGGTGGACATCAACCACACCAACTCCAAATCTCCAAACTTCATGATTATTGAGAATGGATGCAGTACTTACTGTTATGGTACAGCAGTTCATAGTCGTAAGACGGTGTTCGTACCTGAGGGGCGGAAAATCCTTTTGATAAGGGGAGGGGGTATGTGGCTGAAATTCCAAAGCGCGCAAAGTGCAAAATCTTTCGCTTGTCATGTATAATTTTCTAGTTTCAAACCGCACATTTGGCAAAATTGACATCACGAAATGTAGAATCAATACTAACGCGCTCGAAGCGTGCGCAAAATGTCTGCAGCTCAAACTAAATTAAGATGCAAAATGGTACAATCATTTGCAATTTTGCATGTATTATAACCACTCCAAATTATTGAATTTTGTTACCAGCAAATGATCAACCTCTAAACCTGTGGGGGCTCACCCCACAGGTTTGGACCTGCGGGGGCTGGCGCCCCCACTGCTCGCACGGTTCCTACGCCTATGCTGTAGTCATTGAACCTGTTATAGGCCTATTTCCAAGGGGTTTTGTCATGAAGAGGAGGGGGCGGGGGTCTGAATAATGGCTGGACAACCCAATGGGTAAAGCCTGAGATGCAATTATGAATAGTCACACAATCACTGTTATTATGTAGAAATATAAGTGTTACAAACCTAACTAACTATCACCCATCCCAACACTCACACTACTAAATGGCCAACCCAACCACAAGAGTGGTGTAGAAATTTGTATCCATATCTAGTTATTTCAACATTCATCCAAAAAAGATGGCAAAAAATCACAACGCACAGTTGCATTCTTGTTGACACCTCAGATAGGATGCCTACCAAAAATTGGGACATTCTTGGCATGTAGTGTCATGTTGACCTGAATTTTGGTAAACAGTGCTGGTTCCCCTTATATTTGGAAGGTTTAACGATGCATCAACATTTAAAGGTCCCATTCTCTCACCCCAAACCTACCAGATATCTGCAGTAGTCAGTAGAATATATAGTTGTGTATGACACTTTGACCAATACAGCAATGTGGAATTCTCCTATCGGCAGGCGGAATAATTATGTCTTTAAGATCCCAATGAATAAACACCTGAAGGAATGTGAAGGCCTAAAACAAATTCAGTTGTATAAGGTTGGTAGGATTTGTAGGAGTTTGAAATTGAAGGGCAAAAGGAGCAAGTTTCTTGAATTTAGAACTAACATATTGTCCTCAATTTTACCATGCAACAAATATGACCATTTTATATGACTAAATTGGGAAAACTGTGCTACATAGACAACAATCAATATCATAACTCCATTTACACTGATTACACAATGCACTTTAGAGTTATTAGCAATTATCCTTCGATACAGTATAACCATGTACGCACATGTTGCTTCTAAGTTCACACAGTTGTCCTTGCACAGTATAGGCTGGTGACCATGAAATTACAATTCCTTGCTTTGATAATAACCTAAATTCAACTAAAGTAACTGCTGTTTGAAGTCCTCAGTCAGCACCACCAACAACTGTAATCAAGAATTTGAGAAACCTCGCTCTGCCTTTCAAATAGACAATTAAACAGTATGGTACGGTATTAACTTCCTCTTTGCTTCCCTTAAATGTGTGTTGCATCGCGGTGTACGTAGTACTGTTTGTAGGTCCTATAGTTAGTTATAGTTTATTATATAAACACGTATTGCAGCTGGCGTACCTGCTGCCTCGGCTGGTAAATATCACACCATATGTCCATATCATTGTTGACTTTTCTTTTGAACAGACCTGGGAATTGTACCAATATACTATGATCAAAGTCCGACTACACAAAATGAAGTAAATAATCATGAAGTGTTTCACAAAGCAATTTAGATTCCTGGAATATGTGGTTTCACCAAACTGTTTGGGGTTAGGGAGAACAGGGGGATATTTAACCAAATGTTTGGAACCATTATTAATGGATCCAAACATTTTTTGATTACTTGCCGAAGGTCAAAGTATTCCATGCAGTCATGACTGCGTGTGTATGTTTGTGTGTTCGTCTGTCTGTTTGCCTGTCTGTGTGTGACACAAAGCTTGTAACCACCTTATCTCAGCAGTGCAATGAACCAGGTATATTTATGTCATACTTGGCACATAGATCGCCCATAGTGAGTAGATGATCCCTGTTGATCTTGGTGCCAATCTTAGTAATATTCATGAGTGCACGGGCTTAGAAGCAATTTCTTCAAATGTGAATATCTGGGCAACCGTATGTCCGATTTTGTTCAAACTTGTTTTGGTGACATTAGTAGTAGGTTAGTACCTTTCTGCACTCGTAGGATAGTAGGAGTCAATTAAAGGACAAAAGTAGCAAAGTTCTTCAATTTGGGTTCGCAGTAATTATTGACAACACACTTTCCAGAGTTTTCCCTGATATTTAATCCCTCGATCAAAACTAACAATCTCATGGAGATATTTCCAGTTTTATTGACTGCATGTCCGCGGGATGGAAATCGTAATGTGAACGCTCCCGACCTCGGGGTCTGAGAACGCAAATGTAATCCCCCTTTCGGGACGGGGATTAGAAACTGCAATGTGAAAGCTCGCGGTCTCGTTCTCGTTCTCAACTTTGACACGGGGTTCCGGTATTAACTCGTAACTTCCACTATAATTGCCCATCAAAACGGCGCGACATTGCTAGCGCGAGAAATTCACACGTACTATACATTATGCATACAGTATAGTATGATACCGTTGTCAGCGCCGTCGCACCAGATATGTTAGTGGTGCGACGACGAAGGAGGAATGTGAAAATGGTGTGGCGAACTCCTTTTTTCGGGGGTGCTTTGCTTGTTTTAGGGAGATATAAGGCATAAAAGTAGTGCGGCGAGCGCCGCACCTGCCGCACCGGCTCCGACGGGCCTGACCGTTGTAACTGTATAATGAATGCACTTATTCCAGAGTTGTCAGTTTGATGTGTTACTTACAGACCGAAACATCTGTCTTTCAAAAATAATTTGACCACGAAATCCTTGGGGTAAATGAACGTGGATAGCTGGGAAGGTATTTAAATATCTTAAACTGTGAATTCAATATTTTGATATCGATTTGTAATTGTGTTAGTGGTGGGCGCGGAATAATTTACCCCGTCGATGTCTCATCAGTTTCACGTACGATAACAGTAGTAGTATGCTGACTAACAAAACTGTCCTTTCATCCATCACAAAAACTTAAATTTGCTGAACCATAAAATGGGAACAAAAATTTGCCTTTTCCCCCTCACACCAAGAAGGCGGCTATGCCCCTGC
>JAODUJ010075422.1:0-11786 GCA_027564615.1 Psolus chitonoides | reverse complement strand
TTTGGTCTCAGATGACTTTTGACCTCCACCATAAACAATAAAGATCATACTCACTATTAGACACATAAATATAAAGTATAAGTCTAATTGGCATTTGCTTATAAAGTGATGGTGTTTAAAAAAATCAGTGTTTGACCTCTATTGACCTCAGATGACATTTGACCTCCACCAAATCCAACACATATCATGTGCTGACTATGAGAGACATACATACTAAGTATAAGCTTAATTGACGTTCCGCTTATCAAGTTATGGTGTTCACAAGGTTTTCAGTGTTTGACCTCTATTGAAGTTAGATGACCTTTGACCTCCACTAAAAACCACAGAAACCATGCACGCACTATGGGTAATCCACCACCCAATTATAAAGAGGATCCTACTTTTGCATCGTACAGTTATCGTGTTTACAAGCTTTGTCACACACACTTAGACTGACAGACGCACACAGAAGCGTGACTGCGTAGTTTCCTTTTACCTCTAGGAAAGACTTAAAATGTGACATTCGGAAAGGTGTTACTTTGAGCTAAGAGAGAGCGAGAGCAAGAGCGAGAGCGAGAGAGAGAGAGAGAGAGGAAATGAATGGAACATCTGATTTTCTACAATAATTAATTTCCCACAAAATTGAACTAATGGTTTCAGAAAGCTTTTAACATTAAAAGTAAAATAGGAACAAATCCCTACCTCCCACATTCCGGACTTGAGATTGAGATTCAATTTGACCTGATAACACCAGGAAACTAGAAAAAATAGATACGAGTTAATAAACGCTGAATAATACCACTTTTTCTAATTATGAATTATAATGAAAATACGAGCAGAGCATTGACCGTTGGGTACACCTACCCACGGTCTACGCCAACAAAGAAATTTATCAGCAAAAAATGATACAAGTGGTTCAGTTTGTAATACCTCAGACAGTTTTATATATCGCTATGATTACCGATTAGATCACCAAGCAGTGGCTGACGTTAGTTCGTGTTGAAAATATAAACGTTTATTCTAGTCATTTATTCGGAAATTATACGGATTAATAAAAACCGAATCAATGCATCGCGATGTTGTAAGTTGTATGATTGTTGTTCATGTGTATATGTTACAACGAGAACTAATTTGAATGCATCGATATTTTGTGAGTTAGGCATATTTTGCATGACAACCGATTCGCCTAGCTGATACAGTTATTACTAGTGCATGCTTGATCACTTTCGCCATTTTTGTTATAAAACATTAGTGGCGTAGTGAGAGGGGCAGTGGGAATTTGCCCTGGGCGCAAGGGTATGGAGGGCGCCAAATTGCGATGTACTTGTACTGTTCAAGGTACTGTTGTACAATACTGCGCAAGGCAAGAGGGCGCCATAAGTCAAGTTTGCCCATAGGCGCCGATAATGCTCACTACGCCACTGAAGTATTGTGAATTTCTTCAGTAGTTACTGTACCGGCAATGTGTATTGGGTATGTATGATTAATAGTCAGGTCACCAAGCAGTGTCTGACGTTAGTTTGTTTCGTAAATATCAGAATGTATTCTAGTAATTGATGCGGGTGCATGTGGGTCAACGAAAATGTTCGATGAATAGTTTACATTAAATTACTATCAATTTGGTAACCATGTGTGACATAAGTCTTCTAAAGTGGTAGATAACAAACGTCGCGCTGCTGTAAGTTACACACAATATTGTTGGTAATCATGTGTGACGTAGGTCTTCTATACTGGTATATAGCGAACATCCCGCTGCTGTAAGTTGAACAGAATATTATTGGTAATCATGTGTGGCATACAGTATGTCTTCTATAATGGTAGATAGCGAACATTGCGCTGCTGTAAGTAACACGATATTGTAGGTAATCATTTGTGACATAGGTCTTCTCTGATGATAGTGAGCGAACATCGTGCCTCTAAGTTACATAGAATACTATCAGTAATCATTTGTGACATGGGTCCTTTGTAATGGCATAATGACATCGCGCTGCTGTAAGTAACACACGATCCATCAATCAATCAGTCGGACTCGCCAGAACTTTGAACAGTTCCTTCCATGTAATACGAGCAAGCAGGCTCTGCTTGGGCTCCTCCGAGGTCATGTCAGTGTCATTTTGCAAAAGGATCACATAGTTTGCAGCAGGTCTACGAGGTCCAGTGAAGGTCCTGTGCATAACGAAGATTACGTGTAACAGCCATCAAGTTCATTTTCAAGTCTTTCGGCGAGGGTCCATGTCTCGGAGCCATATAACAGACCACTCTCCACGGTTGAGCGAAAGAACAGTATTTTAGTTTTGCGCCGCAGATTGGACTTCCAGATGTTATCCATGTATCGAATAGCAGCCCATGTTCTTCTCAGTGCTGTTCACCCTAGATCCAAGGTATTTGGAGTCCTCTATTTTTTGCATGTGATGCTTGATTGTAACACATGTAGGCCTACTCTGCTTTTGTTTCGGTTTGGTGAAGACCAACCTTCTTAGCTGCACTTTCCATAAGTGTTGTTAATACTTTGGAATCTTTCAGAGTATCAGAGAGGACTGCAATGTCGTCAGCAAAACCTGTATCTGTGAGGTGCACTGCTGGGTTCCCTCTGTTTCTCCTCTGTGTGATTGTCCGGCCAAGGTGCTCGTGCTTTGCAATTGCAGTTCTCGATAATTGGTAAGCATATGTGACGTAGGTCTTTTATAATCAGATAATGGCATATAGCGAACATCGCTCTGCTGTAAGTTACACACAATATTATTGGTAATCATGTGTGATATAGGTCTTATATATTGGTAGATAACGAACATCGCATTGCCGTAAGTTACCCAAAATATTATCAGTAATCAAATATGACATAGGTCTTCTGTAAAAATGCATACTTGATAATGGAACGCAAATACCAACAGTTGCGTATCATACAGACCTTTCATGTTCTTTGATGATAAGTTCACTGGTATAGAAGCCCTCGAGATCGACAAAGGAAGTAGACAGTCTTCAAAACTGTAGGAGAAATCAAAAAAAAAAAATAACTACTAAACTTTGTCTCAGAAAGGTAGTGATATTTTATGTTGAATTCAACATGGCTGGTGATAACAGTTGTAATACAAAAGAAATTTGATAAACCATTTTACATTATATCGTTTTATTCTCCTATTCTAGTTTGAATTGTTATCTTTGACTTTAACTTTATTTCTCAATATATTGAGGAACCTACGCACAAAGTGGAAACTGAATCCAAGTTGAGAGATCTAATATTATCACGTTCGTATTCTAACAACATTTTCCGTGGGTTAGAATTTTCGGGAACTCGACTCTGATGTTGTATTGGATAGAAGAAACAGTATTTCACAGAAATAAAAGACAACTCAGTCACGGAAGCTCTGTCGAATTTGACGAATAAGAAATGTAGGTTGTCCTTTTCGAGTCCTTTTGTTAGAATATGGGTCGGTTCTTGACATCTGCAATTTCTATACTGGAACGAACACAATTGTCTGGAGACTGTAAACAGCTTCCGTTCTCCCCACTCTCTTTTCGGTAATTTGTTTGATACGATTTGGCTCAAAGCTGTTGTGAGCCACATGGAACGTCCGCCTCGATCCTAAGTCAGTTGAACTCAAGTTGCGGTAGTCAAGGTCAAAGAATTTCATATTGTGTTTGAGCTTTGTATCGGAGGTATCACCTTTAAACTCTCTTCGAAATTCTAGTGTCTTCTATCCTTGTCACGTGGCTTACCCAACCCAATAAGGATTTAATGATTAAGGTTTCCATGCTTTGGGTACTGTAGACGTGCAGAACATGAACATTTTTATCTTAGTACGCCTACATGTAAATTGTAAAATGATTTCAAGCAGCGCTGATGGAAATGCTCAAGTTGGTTTACATGCCGTGGATATGTTATCCAGGTTTTGCAGCCCAACCCGCCAATATGCTAAGAAGTCCCGTGGCACAACATGATTGGTCAATAACCCCACTGACGAGATTATTCTAATTACATAAATGAAGAACACAGAGTTACAGGCTAGACCTGGTTTGCTATTTCATCCTACACAACAGAGACAGTTACACCCCAGAATGCCGTGTATGCGCTGCTATTCTGCAGTGTTTATCTACAGAAATAACTCCAAACAACTAAATGTTATTACAGTATTTTTACAATCCTGTTGTACAACAGTACTCATATAAATCTTATGACGGACTAGTATCCAGTGCTTGACTTCTGCTCATCACGAATGACTGTTTTACCAAAATGCACAAAAGTCCATGAGATATCAACAAGCGCTTCGCTTCGTTAATCTGTTGAAATTTTACCTTGGCAGTTTAGTCTAGGTACAGACTTAACCACGACCATTTTAATTGACTTTCAATAGTTTGTTGTATAGCCTCATTAGTATATTTTTAATTAATTCTACAGAATTTTCGCTCCCTAATTTATAGTTCCCTGGATAGTATCCTATTCTTGTATTCTATATTTTGCTTACTTCTCCTTGAGTCAGTTTCACAAATCTTCGATCACCCAAATCATCTAGTTTAGGACGCACATCAGTGTTTTTCGTAGTAGTCAATAATAGCTTCCGTTTCCGCACCACCTCTTCTGAACTATCTAACGATGTGATCTTTGAACTAACATTAACAATTTTTTTAGAAACATTCAAATCAGATACCTAACATGTCAACCAAATTTGATCCAATTCCACCCAGTACTTTTGTTTGTGTTCGTAATAGCACACATATATTTATACACCCATAAACACACCTCCAAACCAACTGACACACCTAACTGAATAACATGAACTACTCCGACCCGTCGGTGTAGCTAATTAGACTAGCCATGAACCTACGGAGAGTCAATTAAAATAGGAGTGTCGATTCCTATACTGAATTAATCAACGAATAACGAATTTGGACTTCACAATTAGCAGAATAAAGTGTGAGGCGTGGCCAAGCGCCCGAGCCCATGATCCATCTACGGAAAATTGATTTTCCCCTAAATCCCCCCCCCCCCCGTTCATCCCCTAATATTGGGAAGTGATTATTCTCTGCATCAGTCAAACATTAACCACCTGTCCTACATACCTCTCCCACGAATTCCTTTGTTTCTTTGCTATAAATATTTTTGGCACACGGTTATAACGATGTATTCGCCACCGCGTCGTGTTCAGTAGCTTCAACCCTATGAGAGAATTTCTTTAACTTGCTCTCACAACATAACAAATAACACACCTGTCATTTGTTAAGTCAATAGAGAATATTCTCGAACCGAATGTACATGCGCTGAAAATCCCATGTTCAGAGAAGTGGCACATATGAATCACAGTAACGGCGGGAGTAGATTAATTCTGCGCGCACTTTCAATCTGAGGACACATTTCAAATTGTAGGAGATTCCAATGAAAAGGTAAGCGTTGTTGATACTTTTAACAAAGGTCTGCGTAGTGGGCACGTGCCGGCTTCTCTGTTCCGATAAGGGGTCCTTTAGAACATAAGGAAATATCTCCCTTGGAACCTATATTTGCACCTTTACATATTTATTGTCTAGCACTCTAGCTCATAAACATTGCCAAGGCTGAATGAACCACTAGCAGCACAATTTCTATTAGGACACTGACCAGTCAACAATAATTACCGTATTGACTATCCTTAATAACACCGCATGAAACATAACATACACTAGGCTACGATACTAGCATAGTTTTGCCTTTGAAATGGATTTGCAGACTCAAGTCGCAGCTCGAACCGATTGTTTTCCAGCTGAACCAACCTGCTCGCCAGCGTATTAGTAAAGCGGAAATGGAGCAAAACGGAAAATCCAGTGGTTGAAATAACTATGACATGATATTACAAACTCAGTTATGGCCCGACTCAGCCTTCGGTCTACCGACCTAGTGTTTCCGGTCGCTTGGTAGTTGGGGGCTTCCTACACTTGGCTGGCAATACGATCCACCATACAAACTACATGCTCACGCCCCAACGCAATTAGGTGGTGTATGAATATGACATCAACGCGCGCTGGGATAAACCAGTTTATGTGCAACGCAGTGGTTTTACCTTTGTTTGAAGGGCAGGACTGCCACTGGTACCTATCGTGTACGTAGAGCTCTCCAGCTATGTTCCATTGAACGATAGTGAACTGCTTGAACATAGCTCGTGGACCTCTAGCTAGGCCCGAGCCAATTTATTGATTGGTGGCTAAGCAGTCCATACTACATCGCCTCCTCCCATATTCAAATGCCTGAATGTAAGCTACGCGTAATGTTACTAACCACTCAACCACAATATTCTTCACCAATTTTGTGTAATCCTCCCGAAATAATAGGCTATTATTTACGGCTATTTTCAACGAAACGGTTTTTTACACATTTTCCATGGGACTGCTCTGACGTTAAAACGACGGTCTGACGTTTACCAATGGTATCACATTTACTGGCCAAGATAGAGTCCTGGCGTGTTCGATAATTTATCGGAGGGACGTGCCCGTGTCGAGATTTTAGGATACCACCTTGGCATGTGCTTTCCAGAGTAACAATGCAAAATGTAATAAGGTGAATAATTGTCAGCAGATTTCATAATTATAAATTGTTTAAACTCTTTTTTTTTGTGAAATACATTTCTTGAACATTGTTATGAACCGTTATTCAATTGTGTGAGTAGCCATTGTAACTGTGTGACGCTAGACACGTCATACGGTTCAGGAGTCATGCTTCGCGAGGTGGTTGCGTTTGGTCGGCTCGAGCCATGACGTGTGATGACGTTTTGACAAATAGTCGAAATCAAGCCACTGAAGTCACCGAGCTGATGAAACCGATCCAGCTAATATTTTATTCATGACGTAGATATATGACGCCCTGGACTCAAACCCCATGATGCAATTGTCCAGAAGGAATGCATGAATAATATCCCCTAAAAAGTGTATGTATACGGTGGACGTGTATATATTTATTGCATGTTAATTTTTTAACCTTGATATTTACCTCAGTTCCCGTATACCTTCACACTGGTTGATGTAGCCTAAAATCCCAACTAACTCCGAGTTAGGAATATCCCTCATTTCCATGTGTAGGACGATCATCTTTAACGAGGAGAGAGAGCGCAAACAGATTCCAGACTTGAGAATAATGGTACCGAACTTCTTGTCACTTTTGTCGAATGATTGATTTAGATGAAGACATTTAATAGGAATCTACAAACAAAAAGGGTTATTATTATAATTGTTTCATTGATAGCAATTATTCCACAATAACCAGTGTGTATATTGAGTTGTGTTCATTTGAAAACAACTTATTATCATTCTAGTTTGAGGCCCGGTTCACATTATGCGACGCGACTCACTGCGACGAGTCCGTCTAGTCGCAGTGGGAGACTAGCGATTTTTCAAGAATGTCCCCTTCCCGAGCAATTGAAGTTGCTTATAATTTACTGAATGGGTGACTCCGTACATACAACTTTGGAATACTACTCGTCACAAGACTCAGTCGCGTGGGCCGAACATGTTTGGTTGCCTGCGACTGATTCATTTGACGCATTGCAACTGCTTGCAACTAGTTGCAAAGCTGTTCACACCATGCGACGCGACGAAAAAATTTCGTCGCAATGAGTCGCATCGCAACGAGTCGCATACTGTGAACCGGGTTTAACTCGTTAAGACGTAGGCTACACATCAACAATCAACATGTACTAAGTAAGACTCGTTAAAAGAATAGTCCAGACCAAAATGAAAACTTCTGACAATAAAGAGAACGAATAACTGAACTCAAACGTGTCCCATCGCAAAATTGATTTTCTAGAGTTTCTAGAAATCGTAGTTTCAATGGAGCATCTGGCAACATTGTGATGTCATAGTTTCACTTGGATTGGAAAGCTCTTTGTAAGTCTTTTAATCTAACTGCTTTTATTACACCAAGTTGAGCAAGTATGGCAAAGTTCTTGATGTTTTGAAAAATGTTAATTTTTAGCATAGTGACTGCTTTGCTAACAATTTCAAAACTCAAAAATTTCAAGGAAAAATTAGTCATCCAATTATAAATAAATAAATACAGACACTACTGTAGACAACGTGAAAACACGACATCAGAATATTGACGCTAAACAGTGTTCGTCTGCTAATTGGACAACCATTAAAATAGATATCACGAAAACAGTAGCAGATATTCACATACGGGTTTCAGAAAATGATAAAGTAAAATTTGTTCTACAATGTATCAAGTTGTTAGGTTGGTATGGACTATCCTTTCAAGTTATGCACTTATGTTTCATCTAGGAACTTTTTCAAAGTTGTTGTGTTAACGGGAATTTTAATGTTCGACCCATA
The DNA here is from genome assembly GCA_027564615.1 of Psolus chitonoides. Classification (NCBI taxonomy): domain Eukaryota; kingdom Metazoa; phylum Echinodermata; class Holothuroidea; order Dendrochirotida; family Psolidae; genus Psolus; species Psolus chitonoides. The sequence continues at coordinate 3,518 of JAODUJ010075422.1, read as the reverse complement.
TTGAACTCACATAGTCTGGTCTAAACGCGAAACATGTTTTTCAGCTCAATATAGCAAAATATGAACATGGACTAATACTAAATTTTAATTAGGTTTGGTAAAACATATCCTGCTGTGAGTTAACAATCACTGACCTGATGCAATATTCACATCCTGATACTAGGTAGAGCAATCAATACTATATGAACCATTACCTTGTTCTGAGATGCTAGTTCAAGCAGTTGTACAGTTGTACGTTGCAGAAGTCTACTATCACTTGTAGCAATGTGGATATCACGTGATACAAGATCACGGACAATGTCGACTACGTCCGCAGTATTATCTTTCTGTTCTAATGCACATAGTACCGCGAACTTGTCACCATCGCTCTTCTTCTTGACTAATTTGACAACTTTGGAGGCAGCCGAACGATTCAAGCCGCAGGCAAATCTGTAGACAAACTGTAGATCAAATGGGTCAATGTTTTTGGAGAAATCATAGAACAAAGACCAGATGGAATTCACATTCTTGACTAGATAATGAGCTGCATACCATTCACAGAAGAGTTTATGATAAAACCTAACCTCTGTCTTGTAGTGAATTGACTGTTCTACTGCAGGATCATAGTTTGTGTCCAATACCTCTTCTTCTACTAATATACCAATATTAGTGTACAGATCATAGAACTCCTCGCCAAGTTTCCCAACAATATACGCTCTATCCCAGACGACCTGCTGGTTCTTACCAGTCAGTCCTTCAAATGATATTTCATCCAACTTGCGGTGTTCAAGTTCATGGTTTTTGAGCCTCTCCTTCTCACTACCTGACATTTTGTTCTGCCAATGATTGTGGAAACACTTTATCATGTGCCCGAAGAATTGCGTCACAGAATGAAATTCCTTGATAACTTTCTCCTCGTGTGTCAGGTGAGCATACATTACGGCGAATAGCGGAGCCTGGCAGATATCGCTGAGGATTGGGTTCGATTTGAATTGGCGCATGATCTTTTCTGCGGCTTTTTCGTCTTCCCCCGTAACTGCTTTACGTACATACTGCTCACGAGCGCGCTCATCAAATCCCGTCAATCTGATCCGCCCGGCCAGTGGTCCACATCCCGGTGGTATATAGGACGATCTCGTTGTTAGAATAACATGTACCTCTTGGAGCATCTCTCCTTTAATGATCAGTGCCTCATGAGTATTCTCATCATCCTGGTCAGGGTACTCATCGTAGGCATCGAACACTACTAACCTGGTCAGATGGTTATTTTGCATCAATTCTATTACGTCATCTTCCTTAATAGTAGTGTCCTTTGGCAGTAATTCCATGATGGCTTTATATATTGACTTCACTCCTCCCAATTGTCTAAGATTTAAGAAAATCAGGATTTCAATGTCTTTCAATGGAGAGTCGTGAACGTCTTTACACCAATCACATACCAGCTGCAGAACCAGCGTTGACTTCCCATACCCAGGATCGCCTTCTATGATTTGTATTCGGAAATCTCCCTTTGCTTCCTTCAAGATATCGTGATAGCTGTTTAGTGTCTTCCACCTGTCCTGTCCGCCTACTAGTTTGGCATCTATTCCAACTTCTACAAATACCTTGTCTACACAATATAGCTTTTCTCTGATGTAAGGTATCGGTTGTACTTTGTTATACATCTTTTTGTACTTTTCTTTGAGTTGCTTTATCAGGATTCTTTTCTTCTCTGTAAACAATAACAAAATACAAATAATGAACATTCAATTATGACTATTCCACCAGTTCGCTGGGTAATGTTAATCCAGTAATAATGAACATAAAAAAGGCCGTAGTGGTTTGGGTGAAACGACGGTATGTGAAAAGTAGGAATATAACCTATGATAAGGGCGAGTAAAGAAATTATTTCAGTTTGGAATTTGGGTGTCATTATCCCCCCCCCCAACCCCCACCCACATCTTGTTAAAAACGCGTACACTTTAACGGTCTACTCAGCACGAATATGTTTCGCTATATATAGCAATTTGCTCTGTCAGTGGAATTGACGGTAGTTTATTCTTCACATCTTCATTCGAAAACATATAAAATGTAGTACTATGCAACACTGACAAACCATTACACCAACCATATAGTAAAAACCTGAATATTATGACCTATACAGCAAAGTTGAACGAATAAAACCAGCATTGTACATATGATACAGGTATGGCGGATCACCAATAAAACAGCACATTAGGTAAAAGGTATATCAGTCAAGAGAAGACAACACATAACAAGCATAGGCCTATAGACATTACAGAGTCACCGATATAAAATATATATTCTACTAGCTTCCATCAATTCACTGTATATTATTGGATTCACTCCAACGCTGAAACTACCTCTGCAAACAGCCACTCAAATAAGTCGTCTATCAACATGTTAGCCTTAAGAAGTGGTCCTTTTTGACCTTGTTTTCACATCGTTTTGGCCTACATTTCAGGGGAAAGAATCGATACATTCTATGAATGACATTTTACTAACCGATTTCTAATCGATTTTTGTAACCGGTTCCTCTAACCTTAACCCGAACCCTAATCTTAACCAAAACACGGTAAAGGACCAAAAGGACCACATGGCCAATAATACCCAGGGCTAAAGAAGGTGTCGCGTGCTACCAAGGACCCCTCAAAGAATTGGGACGTAATGGTACAATATAAAATATTCGAAAAGGGTCTCACGTGTCAACAAGGACCCCCCAGGGAATGGGGAAGTGATGGTACCATAGAATATATTTAAAAAGGGTGCTGCGTGCCACCAAGGACCCCTCAGGGAATTGAGACGTAATGGTGTAATAGAAGATATTTTAAAAGGGGGTCGCGTGTCACCAAAGACCCCTCAAGGAACTGAGACCTGATGGTACAATAGAAGATATTCAAAAAGGGTCTTACGTGTCACTAAGGACCTCTCAGGGAATTGGGAAGTAATGGTACCATAGAAGATATTTAAAAAGGGTGTTGCGTGCCACCAAGGACCAGAATAGAAGATATTTAACCAGAAATCTAAAAGGATTAGTGATTCCTCGATTGTAAAATGGCTGGAAGCCTGGTATGAAAATCACTAGCCATTGTAATTGAACATGGTTTTCAGTGTCCAACCTTTGCTGACCTCGGCTTACTTCGACCAGAATCAATAGGGTCCCTGTACTCATTATGAGAAACATACACACACAATTTGAACTTGATCGATCATGCATGGTTGACTTAGTGTTTACATACAAGGCTTTCAGAATTTGACCTCTGTTGACCTCTGACCTCTCCTACCAATAATCGGGTTCTTGTACTCATTATGGGGAACAATAGGCATGGTCGACTTAGCGTGTTTACAAGCAAAAAGTACCAAAAATACCTAAAATTTCTCTAAATTCCATTTTTGACAAAAGATTAACTCAGACTGAAGAGGCTCCTTGTACTCATCATGAGAAAGCTGCACACCAAATTGGAAAGATTCAAATAGCCTATCTCTTAGACAATTTGATGCTGATTACGTTGGTGCGATCCGTTTCTCCATAGCTGATT
>JAODUJ010075421.1:0-17700 GCA_027564615.1 Psolus chitonoides | reverse complement strand
CTGAGATTTCGGTCCACGGACCAAAATCCACCGGTGGATTTTGGTCTGGCCTTAGGTTTAATGGTCCCCCGGACCTGGCTTTATCACTGCTTCCACGGCAGGGATTTTGGTCCGCCTCTTCGATGTTTCAAAAACTGAATGTTAATAACGCACATATCACATTTCGATTGCTGTTGCATATTGCTACCAAAATCTCAGGGATAATGGTCCGCCGGACACCCGGACCAAAATCCCTGCCACACCGGAACACGGAATATTGGTCTATTTTTGGCAACAGAATGGGTATTATTTAGCTGGGCCTACTGCGGAGCCGTTGAGTTGACAGTTATTGATATTACCATTGGATCGTGCATACTTCGGCTATTGCTATACGCTTGATAGTATCACAAAATTATAAGAAAGGTAAGCTGTATTTTTATTTACTATAGCTCCCCTGGCCTACCCCATCCGTATGTGACGTACGCTACCATTGGGTCTGTTGATATCGTATACTAAATGCGTCCCTCTCCATTCTGTTTATTGCAGATGGCAGCAGCAAACAAAGACGATAGCAAGTCTCCATACGATAATGATGATGAAGAGAGCTCGCAAAGGCAATATGTATGTATAAATAAAAACACATAGAAATGAAATTTTCCGTTTAATCGAAGTTATTGGTAATTAATTAATTAATCAAAAGTCTGGTAAAATCGATATGGTCGCCACGAAATAATCGGGTAACCCAGAGACTGATCTCGAGCATGGTAGGCCGCATATCCGGTTGTGGAGCTAAGAGGTTCTCGATTAACGCCCTCATCGCGCTTTATTATGCTCAATAGGCTAGTTTTAGCATCTAGGTATTGCCTGAATACCGTGCTTCTCGTATTGACCGAACATCCCAATGTTTTACCCGGCTATCTTGCTGCAAATCCCGGCCTATCTTTCACTATGAACAACCACGCATAAAGTCCCGTCATTCCCCCTGTATAGCGGGGAAGAAATAATGTGCACCTCCCCAGCAAAACTGTGTCAACTGCCCCGCTATGCCCGGGTATGGGGGTGGTTACAATCGACAAGTGCATAACAGAACAACCGCGCGACTGTGTCTCAATCTTTTGGATGTTATTATCACCTACCGCCGGTGACCATGTTGATTGATTGTTCCACTTTATAACGGCACGCGCGTGCAACCACAATATTAGTAAACAAAGCCGAGATACACGGTGGTTATCCTTGCCATTGAGAAACGAAAGTAGTAACAGATGTAAACAAAAGCTTCTACACGGTTAATTAAGACGCTGTGGCACATCCACACGTTTCCCATTGACACTGGTCGATAATAACAAAGGGGATTACTGCGCTATCAATGCGGACGGGTGTAGTGATATCGATAAATTAAAATGAATAAATTATAATAGTTATTTCGAGCGTATATTTGAAGGTGGTATTAATTCCTTTATTTCTCTATAGGTGTATAATATGACTCTGTGCTCGTGTCAATATTGAGGGATGTTGTCATCAATACGAATATACCCACTGCGATGGGGAGGGATATCCTAGCTCATCCCAATTTTCCGAGGGGGCAACTCGTGGAGCTCATTTCTCTGCAACATATGGTGCGGGGGATCAGAGCGTTTAAAGAGGCTCAGCTAGCTCCTGGGACTTCCGCAGCTCCACCTCCGGCCATCGTACCGGATGATCTGGTTGAACAAATATTTAACGATGATGAGGAATTACCCCACGTCTCGCTAGAACCACCCTCTACCAACGCAGAAGCTGCCTATACTACAAGTGTCACCGAGGGACCTAGACCCCCAAGCGAAAGAGGGAAGATGATGGATTAACCTGTCCCATTTGTATAGAGACTATTACGGAAGATTTGAGGCCGACAGTGACCGAATGTTGTTGTGCCGTGTTATGCGTGTCGTGTGCTAGGAGTATCAACGGACTGGGGTCGCCGAAATGTCCATTTTGTCGGGCCCCTGGTATATGTGGGGTACCGTCAGATCAGGTTATCGGGCCTGAAGAAAATAACAACACTGTAATTACCGATACTGAAGAGTATAATGACGAATGGGATGATGATGATGACCCCGATGAGTCAGAGGAGGAACAGGAGGAGGAAGCTACTCCCGAGGAGGGCTTTAACCCACGAACCACCCACGATAGGAAAGGACCTCACGCGATTACTATTAGAATGCGAATGTTGACCGAAGTGGACTATAATACCCCCACCAATGTCAATCGCAGCATGGCGTCCAATATGCACAACAAGTGCGGTGTATGTAAGGAATACTTTGGCCACAACAGTTGGCCTATTGAAACCAATTGTTTGCAGAATTAAGATATGTAGAAGGTCCATGAGGTGCGTGGGCGACATTCATTTGTACAATAATCCCACGGATCGGTACTTTAAGGCCCTCAAGTGTATCGTATGCCGCCGCTTAAAGTTCAGGGGCCGTCAACATGTTTCTATCGCGAACGCTAGGGCCAATGGTGTGGGCTCTGTGCCCGGCTCTTTGAAGAGATATATGGACGAACTGTAAACTTTTTGTATTTCTTATCTTTCGTCTAGATATGGGTAGTTATGAAGATTATACCTATAAACCCACACCACTGAAGCGGAAGCTTTCCACGGCCAGTGGCGATGCGGAGAATGACCCGGTCGAGAAACACGCCAAAGCGACAAAACAGAGCGAGAATGAGGAGGTCACCGCTACGAAAGTTAACAAGGGGATACAGGCTGCGGACTCTACTGAGATGAACCCTGTCGAGAAACGGAGGGATATCGTTCCAATGATGACCTTCAAACTGGACAATAAATACGCGCACTATATTTGTACGCGTGGATCGCGATTGTCCTCGCTGGATAAATGTGGGGTCTGCGAGCACGACTTTGCCAAGGCCCCCGTCACCTTAGCACCCACAAACTGTTGTAGCGTGGAGGTTTGTTCGTTGTGTATATCTGCTGCCGCCACTCGCTTTCTCGTGATTTACGAAGGTGGCAAGCCGAGATGCGTAATATGTAACACTGTCTCGAATATGATGTTGCGCAAGAGAGACTATGGGTGTCACCCTACGGTTTCACCCAAATGAGGGTCGATAAAACACCAATCATGTACATATGTAAATATTGCTGCAAATAATAATATTGACAAAATTATATATACCGTTGTTACTCATAATTGTTTACGACTCGTATTCAATAAAGACAAGCAGAGGTTATTTAAGGTCACTACATTTATTTAATTAATTAATTGAAAAAGTATGTCCCCGCTTAGGGTGAGGAGGGCTCGAAAATTGGCCGTCTCCAGGCGTACAATATAACCTGGGGGATCGTCACTTCCGGCCGGCTCTTGTAACATATTAAGGTCATCGAAAAAATCTTCCAAGTCCGAAGGCGTTTGGTCGACGTACTCTACCTCCTCTTCGTAGACCAGACTATCTATAGACGAGTCGCTCTCTGCCACGAATAATGTTCTGATTAAACTCTGAGGCATGGATACCCCGGTTACCTCGTGGTCCTTGGATGAGATCTCCGTAAAGAAGGATAAATCTCCCGCCTCCAGTTGAGAGGGGTAACTCGCATCTTGTGGCGCGGCCATCTCGGCCTCGAACTCTACATCGTAGTATCCTACGATGTAGAGTTTAGGTGGTTCCTAAAGCTGAGAGTCAGTTCGTCTATTTCTAACTGGTTTGGAACTTCCGGATTGGGAACGACCGTAGGAATGTCCACGACGGGCTCTCTAACCTCCGTTCGTGATGTCCTCCAAAAGGTCATCAAAGGTCAGTATGAACGTTTTCTTCGAGTGAAGTCTCTGGGTACCACGAACATGAGGGGTGGTTTTCTGGTCTTGGTGACATCTTCGCCCTTGGAGTGGAACATGAGCAGCTTTTCGTCTGTGAGTGTGGACCTTTCGTTTACTAAGGCGGGAAGGGTCTCTTTGAATAAAGTGCCGTCCAGAATGCTCTTGAAGGTTTCCAGGGATACCGGTTGGAGGGTCTTGTCGAGACTTTCACCGATTTAGATATGATCCCCTTAGAGTATTCGTAGGGGGCCCTATGAATGACGTCATCGTATGGCATGTCAGAAGCCAGGATATATAGTTGCGATGGTTTATAAGGCATAAACTCAGACTCCACCTCCGTGAGGGTCCTGTACGTGGAAATTCTGGAGATGGCCTCCTTGAAGTATTCATCGACTAGATTCACGAGCCCCTCGGTTATGTTAGGGTCCATTATTGATCGAGGTTACTATCCCTAATTAGGAATGACGTCATTGCAATCAAGAGTCTGTTATCGGCGCCGTTCTTATCGATGGGGAGCCCATGGCCAAACTCTTCCTGCGTACTCAAGGTCCATCGAGAAAATCCCGTGAGGAACCAGGATGTCAACCGGGTGCATAACTCAGCGTAGCCGCCCAGGGGGGCCTCCTATCCCGTCACGCCTTCCAGACCTAGAATTTTCCTGAATGCGGGCCACTTCCAAGTTTGCGTTGTAAATTTCATGTGAGGACTGGCGACCCAATAGCGTTCCGCCCTGTCCGTGAAAGTTGATGTAAAACGGACCGGTGATGTGGGCGGAACCAGGGGCGAAAAAAATCTCTGTCCACAGCCGATTGGCTGATAGCGCCAGCGCGGGCTTGTGTATGACTTTTGAAAGTATGGCATGTAATTCCTTGGCCGCAGAGTCGTATATACTACGCGCACTATCCGTTAATTCGGTCTCTTTGCGGCTCGATTTCACGGCAATGTTCCACCCATCGAACAGGTCGATAAAGGTGCGTTTTTCTGAGGAATTGGTGAAAGTGGTTAATAGGGAGGTCCACAATGGCGAGGGGTAGTGTTTTGAGAGAAATTCCACGACCTCCCATATGACCCGCGACTTCTTTCTGGTCTTGAACACACGGTCAACTTCCGTTATTACGAGGGTTAGAAGTCTCTGAACCCTGGATTCTGTCCACTAGCGCGTTACAGGTGTTATCGAATAACAATAGGGCCTTTGCCCGCTCGAGCTTCTCTTGGGGTTTGAGCACGAGCTGGTCGAACAATCGGCCCAATCTGTGTAGTACGTGTCCGATGGGTACGGTGCAAACTACCCGAGGCAGTATAGGAAATTGTCTTCGTTCTTCTCCGGGGGTTTTCCAGTTTATCGTGCGCATGTCACCGATGGCCTTGAGCCAACTCCCGTACGCGTATTCCGCCCAGGGGTTCATAGAAAAATCCATGGGTAGTCCCTGGTACGTACCGCTCGGATGTGAGAGTCTCACTGCGAAAGAGGCCATTTCATTCACCCTCTCTACTAGCGAGGACGGCCCCCAGTCCGCTTTCGGCGGTCGCACCCAACAGCTGAAGGCCGAGGGATTTGTACGCGCCTTTTAATCCCTTGGGGCCGAATAATTTCCATGGTGATGACCCTAGTTTAACCTCTTCCAAGTGCAGGTGGATGGTATGATACCGGCCGAATTTAGTACCGTAATTCCGCTATGATCGGTTTCGATTGCTTGGATGATCATATTACCAGGCGAGACATGGACGCTTTCCACACCACGATGGGTATAAATATCAGCACCAATAGGGTCAATATCAATATCGCCAACATCCACCAGACGGGGAAGGTATTTTTATTCAAGAAGTTGGCCTTGTTTCCCGCGAGAACGGTAGCCTCGTGCACCGTTAATACGTTAATAGTCGACTTTGCCGTGTTTATAGAAAACGGAAATATGTTCCGGCTGGGTTGGGTGGAATCTATCCGCCAACAGCTTGGTATATACGAACGGGCTCTTTTTAGGCGTTATCTTTAAGTGCTGAATGAGGCCCGCGTGAACGCGGGGGCCCACTTTTGCGGCCTGTTCGTTAACCAACCCTTCGTTTTGGAGACAATGAATATGATCGAGCGTCGGGGAAGAGTTAGTATAAATGTGAGCCGTGATCACAAAAGCATCGAAACTAGTGACGTTTATCCGAAGAATACCAATCTCGTTTTTAAAAGCAACGACAACGACATCCCGGTGTGTGCCGCTATTAAAACAGTAAGTAAACGTAACGCAGCCATTTGTTGTAGAACGGTTGATAATAAAGTGTATTTATATATATATATATATATATGCCCAACAGCGTTGGTTAACGGCAAAAAACATGTCCTACTTTTTCAGGAATATGTCTAAGAAACAGGTTTCGGAAATGAAATTGGAAGATCCCAAGCTGGCCGTAGCCTCTGACGATACCACAATCGACGAAGATTCCATGGACGTGGAAGAGTTTGATCTACCCCCGATACATACAGGGTTGGCCGGGCCAGCTCTGGTTCATATGTCGGAACCAGAACCGGTCGTGGTAGCCACCCCTTTCGGATTTTGAGTTTGCCGAACGGGTCGTGAAAGACACCCCCGTGGATTTTGAGTTTGAGGGCCCCGTGTTACCCGAAGATTATCTGCCTAGCAGCGAGGAAATCAGCCGGATTACGGAAAACCAAAAGGTCATGAACTTGAGCAACGCAATTAGGCAGCAAAAGGTCGGTGTGACGTCAGAGTCCAAGAAGAAAAAGCGCGTCGCTACGCCGGACAAGGGGTCTAAGACCAAGGCCAAGAAGCGTAAACTCGATCCATTGGTTGATTGGGTCGTGGGAGGAGTATTTAACCTAAGTCAACAAGTGGCTATAAAGCGCTGGAATCCCCCGAGATGTTTAGGGAATCCCCCGAGATGTTTGCTATAGTCATTCCGGACTTTAAAAAAGGACACGGTGGCTACCACTATCGTGAGCGACTTTATAGGTCGCCTACAGAAATTTCCAAGGTCGTTTTCCGTTCAATATACTAAAGCGAATGGAATGTATGACCCACAGACCGCAACCAAGAAACGACGCAAGATGAAGGGCCGCATTGATATCTTAGTAGATACCGGTTGTGCAGGCCCCCTGACCCTTCCCTTCGTGGACAGAACCGTGCAGTACATGCAGAAGAAGGATGTCCGCACTTATATCTACACTTGTACTGCAGAACACACTGCCGCAGTACGGGCCCACGTAAATGTAGTGCAGGATTCGGACTTTACGACCATGCCTCGGGCACTAGAAGGGAATAAATTGGGTGGACCTCATAGGACTTGGTCTTTTATGGCCGTAGGTCCCCATGGACAGGTCAGAGATCACGATGAAAACGTGATTTTGGAAGTGGAAGGGGTTACCGCAGACGTCTGGTTCTGTTTTGAACCCAAGGCGGAGGAAGGGAAACCGATGAAGAAAAGCTAGAAGACACCATCCCAGAAGTCCCCGTGCCGGAAGTCAGCCCTTCCGTACCGAAAGTTACTCCCTCCGCAGTGGTGGAGATACCACGGCCCGTTTTCTAAACTCCACCGGAAGTTGATCCTCCCAATGTAGAGCCCGATACCCAGATACCACAACCCCTTTCTACTACACCATTTATCGCCACCCCCTTTATCAAGACCGAACCGGAAATCGAAAACGTGGCTATACCATTGGTCGCCATCCCAGAGCTACCAGAAGAAATCGAGCAGCCGACCGTAGCGGAACGAATATTTCGCTAAAAATGGACTCTCACTTGTATATGTTTACCTGTATATTAAATGTGAATATCGTCTGATATCGCCCGGGGAATCTATAGGATGGGTACAGACTTTAGCTAAAGGGGGCTCCATATACTATATAACACTCGCTTTATCATAGTTGCCCCCCGGGAATTCGGGATGGACTATGCGTATTGGACAAAGCTGCCCGCTGCCTCTTGACCGGGGATAAGAAGGCAAAACGCGACAGCGGCGTATCTGTACCCATAGATGGTGGGGACGGGGAATGTTGCAACGTATCTAAATTTATGATTTGTGAAGAAAAAGAGTCGGAATTTCTCAAATATATCAATGAAAAGTTCTCCCCGTATACATTTCGTTCGGATATCATTGCTTTCCTAGAGGAACTAAATACGTACGTGAAGGGCGGACTGATCGAGACTCCCCTACTAGATAGCTGTATATACCGCCTGTTCGCCTGGTTTCATTTGACAGGTCGGGCCGATATAGTAAAGCAGAGAGTTTCCGAGAAAAGCCTCAACTTCCTGGACAGGCGCTTTTCCGTGACCTGCATGATACTATTGGCCCATATAGCCGAGCGCCGGGAGGATCAACAAAAATGTATGAAGCTCGTTGTACCAATAAGGCACACGAAGCTTACTATATGCGTAATGCGGCCAAATTGATATCTTACGATCTAACTGGCGGGAAACTCGTGGCACCCGTGTTGGTCTCTAACAAGTACGTTAACCATAGGGAGAAGAAGCTCGCACTATATAATGCAGATATATAATTACGCTAATATGGTAGGTCTTGCCGAGTCCAAGAAACGACTCTTTGTGGTCGGAAAGAGCGATTTGGATTACGATGAGATATCGTATAGGGCCTGGTATAAGCTAGACACTCAAGCTGCGGCGGGCGCCTATCGCATCATTGGCGAACCGTTCGAATTTCCCGGGCGGCTCGACCGAGTGTTGATACCCGTGCACACCGATTGGCTCGAGTTTCCCAACAGTCCTTATAAGGTCGCGGGAATCGAGTATATCGCCAAGAATGGTGACGTCAACTTTCTGGTCAAGCCAGTGGAAAAGTTTTACAATCCCTATGCGACTGAGGAGCAAATGTTCACTACGATTAATGCTGTGGCTCCTACTACCACTAGCGAGTCTCCCCCACCACCACCACCGGAGGAGGAGGAAGGGAGTGCTGCCATGACTAGTATGATAAACAATTTCTTTTCCGATTTATTCGATTTATTCGATGACTACTATTACGGTGGAAGCGGTCGACGAAAAGGAACCCGATCCAGCGGAACAGGCCACGCCCTCTTGCGTTGAGGATGTCCCCTTCTATAGGGACCCGGGGGGGGGGGGGTGGCCTTCACGTTTCACTGGCTCGATAATACCATTAGGGCTTGTGGAATAGCGAACCGGGCGGCTTATTCGAACGGTCTGTCTCGAGGGTGGAGTGTGCATTCGTCAATGTGCTGTACTAGGAGGCAGAGTTGAATAACACGCTGTTGCGCAATATCACCAAGGCGCCCCTATACAGAGAGTTACGGGCCGCTAACTTTTGGGATAATTTTAAACGGGCGGATATCGTGTCTCCGGTGACATTACCTCCCGCTTGGCACAAGGCGGTGAATAGGTATATGAATGGACCCGGACACGAATTTGTAATGTAGGTATTGACCGGTATGATGTTGGATGCCCTCTGGAGACCCTTTAAGCCGAAGATCGAGTATACCAAGGTGGACGCCGGGGACCAATTTGCTTGCGTGACCGTTCCAGAGGCCCTGCAATCTGAACCGAAGGGAGTCTTCGATACGGACAGGTCAAAACCCTCTAGGCGCCGTTTCCACGTCAACGGTAAGAGGCCGTTTGAGATCCCCAGGAGACTTTTGCAGATGGAATCTACAGAGTTGGAGGGCATACTGGTGGTTATCGTTAAGAATCGTATTGTCGGGACCAGAGTGTACGACGAACGGGGCGGCAAAATCTCTGACTGGGGCGTGGTCGACTTCAACGACAAACTGCAGATTAGGCTGTTTGGGTAGAAGATTGGGGGCCTGGAGCTAATTTACGAGGAAGGGGCGGACGTTAGACGCGATAGGGTGATTCCCGCTCTGGAAGCTGCCATTCAACAGGTTTTGGGAGTTTATTCCCTAACAGGTGTATATAAGCAAGGCCTTGGACATGTATTTGGTTCACCCCCTGTTACCACTGGCTCACTGTATATGGTTTGACCCCAGGGGCAGTGATATTAACGAAGTAAATGGGAGGGATGGGCTATTGTTGAATAGCGCCGTTACATGCAGTAGGCTATTTGTAGAAATAAATAAATGAGAAAAGGAATGCATTTTTACTGTCTTTGAATTTGTTATTATTATTTTTATAATACCTTTATCGGTCTGGCCGTTATGGCCGCGTCCACAAACTTGACTCTGACGTCATCTACGACGTAGGAGCAAATAGTACCGTCCGGAAGTGTTATCCGTTAGATTGGCTCTTCTCGGCGGATGGGGCCGTTACTTCGACCCGGTAACCGGCCGTCAATACGATCTCTCGCCATAAAACGTCGGTTAGATTTACAAAAGTCTCGTATGCGGCGGCCACCGTTTTGGCCTTTTCATGTATCTCTCCGACAGTCCCCAATAGTATATATGGGAAAGCATGATCATTTTGAGAACATAAATCGCCCGCTCATCAATCTGATGTCCTTCTGGATCTTTAGTAGTCGGATGAGGATAACTATAAAAGTAGTGTGGTCGATCCATAAACTTGAACGGGTTGACGTACTTTCCAGCGATGTCGACCCCGGTCATATTGGTGGGTCGCGCTTTCTTCACTGTAGATAGCTTCGGATAAGACGATGAATCTAAGATGTACCTATTTCTGCCGCACTATTCACAGGCTCGTAACTACACTGGCGTCTGCGATATATTAAATAACGAGAATACGGGAATGGTCGCCCTGGAGGCGGTGATCAATTCAAGGCTGACTCAGACTAGCTCCCAGGTGATGGGTATGTTGGTCTTCACCTGTCCCGAAGCCGAGAGAGATGCCCGCCTGCGAGAATGCGTGTTCTCGATAGAGGAAATTACCACAGGAAGCAGAGGCGTGGCACTCAAATGGTTCGACACGGCGGCCATTTTTTATTTGTATGAAAAACTGGAGGAGAATGTGGCCGCACCTACATTTACGTGGGGCGACCTGGTCGATATTATGGTAAATCGTGTTAGAGTCGGAGGTGGTAGTGGGTCCGTTTTATCCGAGAGCATGCGGACCTACTCGGCGAAGAATTGGTCCTTTCTCGGCAGTGTGAACACTTGGTGTCTGCGACAGAATCTATGGCAGGTCGTGGAATATGGAGGCGGAGCATTGCCGGAAGGAAAGCGGGTGTTGAATCCCATGGAGCGAATCTGGCTCTATATGCACGTCTCGATACCATGGAAGGCCGCCCGATGTCCCAAATATATTTATTACCCACGACGCTCTCGCGAGGGTCTTGACAACCGGAAATTGCGACGCGGTGGAAACTTGTACTTTTAAAGGGGTCCACGAACTCTGGTTTGCCGACAAAATAAGAGGGCGCCATACTGATTTGGTGAATCAATTTGACATATTGGTCACCTCTTACAACAAAGTGTGCGTCAACGGGTCGGAGGTCGGTCGAATTCTCGAGAGTAAGCAAAGGGAGAGATCATGGGCCAAGTTATACACTTCGTTAAAATTAAAGAAGATGATGAAATATCATGTCAGGTCGGCCCCTCTGAACATGTTCTCGCCCGACGAGGCTGGAAAGTGGGTGGGTGAATGTCGCGAGATCGTAGAGGAAGTATTTTCACACGATAATTTGTACGACTGTCCCTTCAGGGACGTGGTCGTACACAGCGAGGAGGGTGCTTTCCTAAGGTTATACGGGAACGCGGAGAGGTTAATGGAAGACCACTCGCCTGGAAAGTTTGCCCATCGCTATTGCGTGCAGAGAATCGGGAAACTGTCAGAAAATAAGTGTGAGCACTCCCCCGCCTGGCTTGTTTATGAAAAGTGCCGAGTTTTCGAGATCCAAACTGATATTTCCACAGAATTCTGAAGACCTGGCCGGTTGCCAAATGGGCTTGTGGAAAGAAGGGGAGAACGAGGGTGAAGGTGGTGGTGATGATGACGAAGAGCGGGCCACGCCTGTTTACTACGGTCTGAGACGCACCTTCGTGGATCGGACTAAGGAAATGACCGGGGAAAAATATGGAGTGTACATGTTGGAGGACCACGTGTTGAAATCTGGGTTCGCTCACGAGTACATAAACTCTGAACTGCACGTGACCACATTCGTACTGGACGTTGACCTTAAAGTGGGGAATATGTCCGAACCATTGGACGTGCCTTCAGATCTGTTTGGACATGGTATCCCTACTGTCCGAGGTCATGACCTCTATAATCGGGTCGGAATCGAGTTCGATGGTACAACACCATATTTTTAGATCGAGAGACGAATCCGAGAATACGGAAAAGTACGGCTTTCATTATCACGCCACGGTTCCGTACCCTTACGCGTTCTCCGGCAAGGTGGTCGCCAATATCGTAAATACCCGAAGACTATAGGGATAGAGTGCGGGGTCAAGAATCAGGACGCTTACGACCCAGCCATATACGATGGAAAGGGTCCCAGGGGTCACGCCATTTCAGAGTAAGCTCGACGATACTAAGCATTTGGAGTGTGTTTATAGGACGGACGGGTTGGACTTGGCCGGGAAAATTCCCCAGAAGAGTCTCTTTGCACACGGTCCACACAAAGAGAACTGCCTGGGCACTCTTATTACGGACGTGATCGGTATTACCGCCATCACGGACAATGAGTATATGAGATGGCTGGAGCGAGATAGGATAAATAATTTTATCGATAAGAAATGCGAGACGCGCTACGATAGTATCATAGACGCTATCAACAAGAGAACCGTGTTCTTTTCAAAGATTCCCGAGGAAGTTACCGTTGACAGGGCCGTCTTAGAAGGCGTCCTAGCCGAACTGTGGGAGATTGGCGGGGAAAGGGCTCTGGACAACAACTGGTCAACGCGCACGGCTATATGAACAAGAGGTACGATACCAAGAAGATTGCCCACGTGGTCGGACAGAGTAAATTGATAATCGACGATCGTACGGGGGACTGTATAGTGGTGATTGGTGGGTGCGAGTCGACCGGTAAGGTACCCATTTGTCCGAATCGTGTCCACAGGACGGGGTCAGACTCGTGGTCGTCTATTCGTCGACTATGATCAAATTCTGCTTCAAGGCGCAGCGCAGTGTTTCAAGTCGGGATGTATAGGAGTAACGGGTTCCTGACCAACTGTCACTCGGCCATGAGAGACATTTTCGTGACCTCAACGCTCAGGAATGCCGTCCAGGGGCTATTATTCGAGGTCAACACCCCAACTGCTGACGTCCTAATAGCCGAATCTCCGCTCCAGTACTGGACGTTGGTCCGCTCCAGAGACTCCAGGTACTTGTGTATATTGGTATCACATATATGTTTCTCATCCACAATAAACGATGTATAATATTACGATCCATGAAACAATGAAAGTCACCTATATATTTCATTCAGATTGACCCGGTCTTCCTTTTAAAGATCTCCAAAAGGAAGACTTTTGTTATTTGTTGTAATATTGATGACCCGATGATATCACATATCACATATATGTTTCCCATCCACAATGAACGGTCTACGGTCTTCGTTTTGGGGGTCCTCCATTTGGCCACACCCATATCATAGGCTTTGAAAACTAAACAATATTTTTCAATGCGGTTTTCGGTAAATACTTGTATTTGATTGCTCTACATTATATCTCTTCAAATGGCACATACCGGCTGTGTCACGCCCTGGTGCCTCTGCACCCCTTGCTCGATATCCGCGGCAGCTACTCGCAGTTTCCAGCTCGGCGTGTCCATGTAAAGAAGGGGGAGGGGGTCGAAATCGACCCAGGCGGGAGCTGAAGGGTCAAGCCCCTGTTAAATGCGAGTATACGTACTTGCATATATAGAACCTGAATGATCTGCTACATGTGTCAAAAAGCTATTGCCAGGTACAAGCTCGAACAATATAGTAAGGAATGCAGTGATGGGACACGCATCTGTGTGCAGATTACAGCAGTTACATAGCATGTCATGGTTCAGCATGACAGGCACAGGCTCGAACACTGTAGTAAATGCAGTGATGGGGCGCGCATCTGTGTGCACATTACATCAGTTACCTAACATGGTTCAGCACGTCAGGTACAAGCTCGAACAATGCAGTAAGCAATGCAGTGATGGGGCACCCATCTGTGTTCACATTACAGCGGTTACATTTCATGTCATGGTTCATGCTCGAACAATGTCGTAAGTAATGCAGTGATGTGTGAACAAGTGAGGATGCGTATCAACTGTCTGGTATATAAAGGGTTGTTTATCTCACTTCTCGAAGGCCGACTTTACAACAGCCCAGGGAGAATATACGGGCATAGCGCGATCAATATTAGCCAGTATAGCCTTATCAACGACTTGGTTAACACTGAAAATAGCTATGATTAAACTCTGTATGGAATAACCCTCGTATTAACCTTATCTAAGCGTTTCTCCTAAACCTGCGTCACTTCTTCGCCTGTCCACGTGCAGCTAGTCACTGCGCACTACGTACCGGGATTTTGTTGTATCAGGAGGCCGCAGAGATTCTGGGGCATGAAACTGCCAGAACATGGCGAAAAAAGGCCGGGTGCCAGCTGCGTTTCAGCTCTAGACGCCATTGTACCACTAAGGCCCCGCTGTGAAATTCTAGACTTTATGAAAACATGCTACTGTCAGCCTAAACATCATCATGTACTATAACACTACGATACTGAATATGTATTGTGTTCTTGATCAAATGAACATACAATATTGTTATATTAACTTCAGAAGCAGAGTGTCCTGTATACATATATTATTCCTTCATCATGAATGAGGGGAGACTGGTCCATGTAACTGGAGTATTCTATTTACAAACCACTCCATACAACCGTATTTCAATATGGACTTCGGTTCAAGTAACATTGTATTCGACTTGAAGTCCCACATGCACTAATATTTATAATGAGTTTTTTCATGTTTCCTACAATCCCCAGCCTGCTTAAACCCATTTCCACAGATATTACATTTATATGGTCTTTCCCCTGTATGTACTCTCTGGTGTTGCCGTAAATTCCCCCTAAAATGGAAAGACAAGTCGCACTCGTTACAAGCAAATTTACGAACTTTTCTGTGGTAGGCCTCGTGATCCCTATATTTAAAACTCTGATCACTACGGAATTGTTTTCCACATATTTTGCATGACAGTACTTCTGAAGTGTGTTCCGATGGTTTGGTTACATCGTTTGGGGTTGTTTTCTGACTGGAACGCTTCACAGATGACAGACTCTCTTGGTCGTCATATACAGCAGCCATAGAAGGAAGCCAGGACCCTACACAAAGAAACAAAATGTTGTCATCAGAATCGTGTACCAACAAACGTTCATAACTTCAAAATTATAACAAGTTTTATTTTCACTATATAAATATAGTAATACTTTTTACTACTGGAGAATTTAACGCATATGAATGTACTGCATTTTGTCAAGAAATCCTTGAAAGACCTCCGAATGCAAAGTTGCATAGTAATTCCGAGCCATCACCTTTTGCTGTGTACTTAATGAAAGCATTCCATTCTACAATACTGCAGTCACTTCTCGAGACAAGGAAAAGTTTCTTGTTATTGAAATATAGTTACGACTACACTTCAAAATGTATGCGTCAGCCGATCCTACTATAAAATGTAAAATCTACAGTTTTTTTAGGCCCTCTACTAATGGAACTGGTCATTCAAGACACTTATCCCAAAATTACCTCATTCATAAACTTTGTTCCAATAGAATACGTATAACCTTGTTTTATATGGTTTACAAACATGACTCTTCACCTTGAGAGAGACAACTTGACGCAGATTTTTTATATAATTGGTGGTTCTGACAAATCAATGCTTTTGTGTGTGTTACTCTAGGTGTGGGAAAAACCCTAATTTCTCTGAAGTTTCCCAACAAGTTATTTCTGTGATTACTGGACTCGGAAGTAGGGAATAGTGGTTTTGACTAGAGCTCATCATACATGGAAATACATTACTAACAACACTTTTATCATCACATTTATATAGATGCATATGCACACTTTTGCAGCCCTTTCAACTGGTTTCATGATGTATGAGGAATTACTCCATTACAAATGATGGAAAATTGGTCCAAGACACGGTATGGTCTGTTATTATCCCTTTTCATGAGGAGTTCTAAAAAGTGATCTTAGCACAGATAACACTAATGGCAGGTTCTTCTAACTAAACTTTCCCGTCACAAAATATCCCATTTCTTAAGAGATTTCAAAAAGTAAATTGTTGACCAATGACCTTTTTCCAGATAACTTGGCCTGAACAAATTAAGTCTGCTAGTTTGAGCTACCTTCCGCTTCAGACTTGGTGTAATTATAAATACGTTTTCCATTGTGTGAAACTATCGGGTTATATTTATATGGTAGAACAACAGCTATTTCGTACTAGAACAACTGTTTTCTTGTTTTGGGGGTAGAACAATTGTTACAAAACAAAGCTATCTGGGCGACAGAGAGCTAATGTGTATAAAGTGTATAAATTAGAATATCAACAATTTCCATCAAGATTATAACAATCAAGGTAAAACAAGTAAGGATATATATTGTGAGTAAATGTTGTTCAGGAAACTAGAAACTTGTGTAAAATAGTTCTCATCCATCAGAAGCACTAACAAAATGGTAACAACTATAAAGATAAAATATTATTTGAAGTATAATTTAATGAAATTAGATGATTAACATGCCAAAAAGGTAGAACCCAAAGCTGTAATAAAAGTGTTATGGGTAAATGTTAAGGAAACTGGAGATATAAAATAGTTCTAATCCATTTTTCAAACACTGTTATGTGTGAACAACGATTCACATCAAAATACCAATGAGAGGTTATCTTTACAAGATCATAGAATTATCACAATCCCAAAAGGTTAAAAAAGATGGCAAAGCTTTCGAGTCGAGTTAAATTCTTCAAATAAATAGTATAGAATAGTTATTCCAAACTGATAAAATCCAGGAATTCAGCTGACTGCAAAACTTGTGAAATAATTGGACAACTCTTGGGTTCTTGGTCTTGCAGGTAAATAAACCTAGTGAATAGCAGCAATTTAACTTGGCCTATATTTATTCTTAGTATATTAGTCTGAGCCAAAGCGATCTGAAACTATTCAGTTCGCTCAGAGTGTTACAACAGGAATACAATAAACACGTTTAAGCTGATCCAAATGTGAGCGATATCATCGTTAGCAATAAGTACAATAACAACCAATTGATGATTATCGGGTTTGTCTATCTCCTGCAGTAGGAGCAATTCAAATTGTCTTCCTGTAGTATGTATAGCCAATCTGTGTATACGCAATTGGCAATGTTTTCTGTTTGCCCCGAAACCTTAGTTCAAAGTTATATTTCACATTAACTACTCGTCATGAAGCTACTAGTGAAGAATTTAATCTGATGGACATGGATGGCACATCGTCACTGAGGTCACTAGCTGTCAGACATGACAGAGATGCATCAACCAACCATGAAGAATCATAAAGCTTAGCCATGCAGTAGCAACCTTTCAGGTTTTATTTCATATTAACCACTAGTAATGAAGCTAATGGTGAGGAAGAACCTGATGGACATGGACAGCACATCATCACAGGGTCACTAGCTGTCAGACATGACAGAGATGCATCAACCAACCAACCACGGAGAATCATAAAGCTTAGCCCTGCAGTAGCAACTTTTTGGTTTTATTTCATATCAACCAATAGTCATGAAGCTACTAGTGATGAAGAATCTGATGGACATGGACGGCACGTCATCACAGGGTCACCAGCTGTCAGACAGGACAGAGATGACGCAACCAACCAACAATGAATTATCATGAAGCTTAGCCCTGCAGTAGCAACCTCTTAGACAACTACTCAGACAAAATTCTCGGCATTCGGCTGCGACCCATTCAGAGATCCCTGAGCAATGTATGATTATTAAACCACAACAAGAGCACCAATGGTGCAGTAGCTCAAACGCCACAAAGTTATTATTTCTACACATTTATGTTACACAAATGG
>JAODUJ010075310.1:0-11786 GCA_027564615.1 Psolus chitonoides | reverse complement strand
CTCTCAGTTTCGAGCTATCGGCAATTTTTCGGGCAGAGGGGAGAAATGAAAAGAACTAATTGCAGATTTGTTGCCATTTTGAAGGCCCATTTCCCAAAACAGTCTCTGAAAATGTGGTATATTCTATGAAAATGTGGTATAGCCTATATACCACATTTTCATAGACTTTTCTGGGAAATGGGTCGTCAAAGGGGAATTTTTGAGATGAATTAGCCTTTCTAATGTTACATTTTTCGGGCAAAGCTGCCCCCCCCCTTCCGGCAGACGAGCCCGTACGCCTATGGGACTTTCACCATTCGAGTTTAGTTTTTTCATCCTCTTAATTGTCAAACGTTCTCCTATAGGCCCTATATATTCGTTAACAAGGTTATCCCGGATGACTTCATCCTGGCTGACCAAGTTCACATTTTCAATTGTATGACTTCGAGTATGTTTCGTATTCTCCTTTTTTCTTTTAGCACGAGTGCTGTACTGGGTGGATGCACTTCTCGATACACTAGAATCATGCGACGTGAACGGTCGAAATCGGCAGATGCTAAGGCGATTCAACGAGCGGGATTTCTTCTCTATTGCACTCGATTCTGGAGGATTTTTCATGACCGACGAAGAATTTGGCTGGATCGAACTGGTAAATCGAGAATTAGACGATGGCATTCGGGTCTTCATCGGCAGTATCCGGGAACCACGTGGGATTACTCTACGTCCAGAAAACGACATGGGTAACGTACACTTTCCAATGTGCCAAAAACGTATGTTGGCATATTCATATGATTTTTCACATTCAACTATAGGTTTTTCATTTCGCCGATTATCAATCAACGCGTATGAATCACGAGAACAAAATCTGAGAAAATCAATATTGAAAGTAGGCCTATACACCCATGTAACTGTGAGGTCACGCAGACATGAAAGCGCATGGTGATGATGATAAACTGTCTTACTTGAATAGTCTGAAGGTGGACAGGCTGTTGCCCATGCAGTGGCGTATCTGGGGTCACTTATTGGGGGGGTCTTGTTTCCCGGTGAACACCAGTTCGACTCGGTCTCCGCTACTGCTCTCCTTTCTTCTCCCTTCTTTCCCTTCCTCTCCGCTCTCTTCCCCTTTCTCTTCTCCTCCTCTTCCTTTCTTCCCCTTTCACCTTACCTTTACTCTGTCACTTTCAGCCCGGTGAAAACCGTGAGTGCACACTGCCCCCCCCCCCGAACTCACAATCCTTGGATCGGTAATCTAGAGTACTACCAATGGACTACAGTGCAATCCCAAGTGCACGTTAGCCTATTTCTTATGATAGTTTAGTTCAGTAGACAAAGGGTCCGGACGGACAATAGTCCTCATTTGAAAACCCTGCAACCGCAAAAAACCAATAACTAAAAAACAAGACACCTAAAACAAAACCCAAAAAATAACAACACACAACTAAGGCACAACTGAAACTTGTCAAGGGAATTCTTTAAAGCATTTACAATTTGTCAACGTTACAACAGTTTCTGGAAGGCTATTCCATTCTTCTACCACCCTATGCGAAAAATAATATTTTCCGACATCAAGTCTGCAACGTTTACTCAGAAGCTTAAAACGATGTCCACGATTTGTTGTAACGTTAGAAAATTCTAGGAATAAAAGACGAACCATCAAAACCATAAACGATTTTGAAGACCTGAATCAGATCTCTGCGAATGCGCCTCAGTTCAAGCGACGTAAGACCAAGCAAGACTCCTCAATCTATCATTTTAAATCATGTCCCTCAAAGAACCAACCAATTTTGTATCTGGACATTTTACAGCAACATTCTATTAAGGAATAAACTGCAATTGTGAGCCTTTTACTGGGGAATAAACAGTCGAGACTCAATTTAGTTGAATAACGGACCGAGTCGAGACTGTTTATTACCAGTAAAATTCGAAAAATTGTGGTTTATTCCTATTCTACAACCCAAAAATGATAAGAATGTGATTTTTGCATATTAATGAGGCTAGCCATCCGTTATTGCAAAAATAACGGATAGCTAGAGCTGGCCAATCGACCATTCAGATTAGAGTATATGAAATAACGGATAGTAATGGGTTGTATAATCTGTAATAATAACGATTCAATACTTGGACATTGTGTTCAAGATGTGGTCCCACCAATTGCCTGTAAAGTCTAACAAAAATATCATTATGAATAAAATTATAGTGACGCCCAAAGTATACGGAATGCCAAAAGGTTAAAAACATCGTTATATCGAAACAATTTCTGAGCGAGATAGGAGCCTATACGATAATTTAATCTACCGTACATCTGATTAGCTATTCTAAAAACCAACCACTCTCATGAAACGTTGTGTTCCAGAAGAGACAAAATAAACTTCACTTCTTCTCGGGAGCATAACGGCAGATTCGAGTTCAGATCGCAGTGGAAATGTGGTGTTTCTGGTCTTTCTTGTTGAGGGTGGAACAATGAGGAAAATGGAGAGGGACGGGACAATGTGCCAATATAATCATTGTACTGTTTTCTGCCTACCAATTAGCCCGCCTGGCGGACTGATATTACTCCGGCACCGGTTGTATACGATGGACCATGTGTCATCCCTCATCTACCCATCGCCCCGATATGACCACATCCACTGCGCATCTGTGGTTAAAACCTGTTCCTCACTGCTGTCAGCATTTTAAGATCTTCCGTGTGGCGTATTTATTTTATATTAATTATATATTTCTCTGGGTGCATTATTCTTAATTTATAGGCGATACTCAGCCGTACGCCTGCCCCCGGGATAGCTGCAACGGACTGTGCATACCAAAACCAAGCAACAATTCTGTGTGTAGAATAGGTGAGTGGGGGAATGATTTCACACCAAGAAAATGTACAGTATGTATGTATGTATGTATGTATGTATGTATGTATGTATGTATGTATGTATGTATGTATGTATGTATGTATGTATGTCTTTCTTTCACCTGTTGGTACGCGGAAAGAAGAAAAATGAATACTGATCTGTATTAGCCCTGATATTATAAAGAATATATTCATGTTGCAGGCCTATGACACTTCTAGTAGAAATATTTGCACAATGAGGAATTGGTATAGCTACCTGGTTAATACAAGATTTATACCTCGTTGGATTCCCCCCCAACCGCTCCATTATCATTTGTGCAAAAGAATATTTAGTATATTTTATGCTTACATTTTTTTCACTCTACGTTTATGTCCATTGGTACTATTGTTTAAATCAATTAAATGATATATTCCTGTATTTATTGCTGAACTCATGTTGAAATAAAGTTGTCCAAACTCAAATTCAAACTCAACAGTAATGTCGTCCTTGCCACAAATCTCCTTTCCTGAAGTAGTTTCAAATTTAAGTTGTTCATCATGGTAGGGACACTATATTCTCTCCTGTAATCGTTAAAGACAAAGCGTGCTGCCTTTCTTCGTACATGCCCATAGACTCAATATCCTTTCAATGTTACGGATCCCGGACAGCGTTGGCATATCCAAGAATCGATCTCACAACATATTTGATATTCGAATTAATGGTACACTATATTCAAAATAATGGTACCATATATTCGAATTTATGTCTGACTATATATTCGATTCAATGTCACTGTATAATCGATTTAATGGTACCAATATTTGAATAAATTGTACCATATAAAAGGCCCTGTGATTGGATGCGAATTCATCCCCTCATCAAATAGAAATAATGTCCACATATATTCGAATTAATGTCTCCATATATTCGAATTCATCCCCCTCCATTGAGTCGGGAATTTTGTCCTCTGCGGCCAACCATACGCATGCGTTTAGGTGTGTGTGTGTGTATGAATGTATGTTTGTATGTATCATGTGTGCATACATGTGTATTCGTGTAGGTGTGTAGGCGTGTGTGCGTGTTCGTGCGTGCGTGTATGCGTGGAAGCGTGCAGTGACTTAACTTTTATTACGGAACCGATAGTTTTACGTTTGATAAATAACCACCCATAGTTAGACAGTGACAAGTTAGACAGTTCAGAGCAGACTTGTGAATACAGTGGATTAAGTACGAGTATGGCGCAACCTAGAGTACGAGTATGGGTACATGGCAAAGAGTCAGTGGCGTAGCCAGAGGAGGGCAGTCAGTAGCCAAAGTGCCTCCTCACACAGACATTTCCTGGGATAAAATGAGGACGGTAACAAAATGGATTACATGTTTATATTTGGAAAATAGGAGGAAATACGGTTATATTAGTCGACATAGTGTTATTTGATGCCTAGAGCCTAGATCATAACGAAAGAACAAGCAATATCATTAGAGACCTAATAACTTCGCGCAATATATTAGTACAGTTTTTCGCTCGCAGGTATTCTCTCTTGTCTTTTGTATATCGTTGCACTAATGATATGTAGTTCTCATAACGTCTCATATGTTTTGTGTATTTCCGTTACAGTTCTACCCCAGCTCATTGGGGCGTGTCCGGAAAATATCCATAAAATTCTTCCGATTAACACAGCAACATGGAACGAGCCCTTCGCTTACACATTGCAACGCGGTGTCAGCATAGTTACGTCACGGACCCACGATCCCGGTCAGGAATTTTCCGCCGGAATTAATGACGTCAGCTATACATATGAAGATAACCTGGGAAACAAAGTCTACTGTAACTTCACAGTTACATTATCAGGTAAAAATATCGTCCAATATCTATCTATCTATCTATCTATCTATCTATCTATCTATCTATCTATCTATCTATCTATCTATCTTTGCCTCATCTGTTTTCAGCTGCATTCGATTTAAGATGATTTTACTAAAGACTTTGTCTGGGATAGATAGGAGTGAGATAGCTCTGTAGTTTGCTGGGTCTTTCTTGTCCCTCTTGTTTGTGTATGTGTGTAACTAGCATTCTGTAAAAACGTAACGTAAACCTAAACGTGGAACTTTTCATAGCAGCACACACTTTCCTTCCAATTTTTTGTGGAGAAATTGCCATCTCAATTATCTTTAGGTTTCGTTCTATTTCTAGATCGATTTTCCTTAACGTGCCCTCGGGATATCTACTTAAAAGCACCGAGCGGTGAGAACGAAGCGATGGCCACCTGGACCCCACCCGTTGACCATCTGGGTATGGAGGTAACCACCTCCACGTACAGTCCAGGGGATAATTTTCCAGTCGGCGAAACGACATCAGTCGAGTACTTCACGACGATCGATAATATCCGAGAAAGCTGCAGTTTTACTGTAACCGTGACAGAAGGTAAGAACACAACTTAGAGAGCCTTCCGGTGGTGTTACAAGACGTCACGTGACTCACGGCATTTCATTGGGCTAAGCTGAAAAACGTGTTTCCAGTCTCCGCTCACTTTGCGACCGCCTCTTTTACTGTTTTCTATCTTACAAAAACCCTATGAACCAGAAAGCAAGAAGGCTTAGTGATTCCTCTGTTGTAAAATGTCGTCAAGCCAGTTTTAATAAACTATATACTGAATACCATACACAATAAAGCTATAAAAATTCATACACACCAAGTACAATTTGATCCGACCAGGCATGATCAGCTAGCATGTCCACATGGTTTTTCAGTATTGACCTTTTTTGACTTCAGATAACTTCTGACACCTCCAAAAACAATAGGGATCAAGTACGCATTATGGGGAACATACATACCAAGTATGAACTTGATCTGACTAGGCATGGTCGACCTAACGTGTTTACAAGTAAGTAAGTACCCAACATTATCTACATTTCACAAAATGTCCATTCTTGACCAAAAATAATCAACGGTCCCTGTACTCACTATGAAAAACCTACACACCAAATTTGAGCTTGATCTGACCAGACATGGTTGACCTAGAGTGTTTACAAGAATTTCAGTATTTGACCACTATTGACCTCTCCCAAAGAATAGAGACCATGTACCTATCATGGGGAACATACGTACCTAGGTTGAACTTGATCTGACCATGCATGGTCGATTTATCATGTTTACAAGCAACAAAAATACCAAACTTTCCAAAAAAAAGAGCACAGACCTCCACCAAAACCAAGTCTCCCTATTCGCATTGGGAAACCCACACACACACACACACACACACAATTTGAGCTTGATGTGACCAAGCATGGTTGACTTGCTAGTGTCTACACCATATTCAAAGTTTTACCTCTGTTGACTTCAGATGACCTGACTGGGCATCTTCGACTTATCGTGTTTAGAAACATAGCGTCACAGACTTACATACACATGGGCATACAGGGCGGAAGCTGGGGAGGGCTTCCAGTCCCCCCTTTTTGGGCAGAATATACTCTTCTTTGGGCAATAGTGCTTAGCCCCCAATTGAAAATAGTCCAGTACGCTCATTTACATACATACCTACACTGACACACATACATACTCCAGCATGACTGCATGGATTTTCTTTTGACTTCTTCAGCAAGGAATAAAAAATGACAAAATAGTAAATATCCTGTTTGATTAAACAGTTTTCAAAAGTGCTGATGTTAGAGAGTTGATTCTCTACATTTCGCTTCCAACTATGATTAGGGCTTCAAATAATTCTTCATCTTTCTCCCCCTCCCCAGCATGAATGGTACAACCTACCTGGACCAGCAGGGCATTGACTACTCTACGTGGGGGCTCTGGCAGAACGAAGTGGCCTTGTTCTGCATGACTGTCGGGCTGCTGTGCCTCGCCTACATACAGCTGAGACGCATGCCCAAACTCAAGTAAAATTAGGTGACGATGCATGCTACGTTACAGTGCTAACACATGTATTTATACTAACCACTGCCAACCACGCCTTCCAAAAAAAGGATGTGGTGAAAGATTCCAAAAACACAGGTTTTCCCATGAAGTGACACATGTTTCTGCATGGCAATGTGTGTCATTGGCAAATTGCCATATAAAACACAGATTTGCCCATTAAAACCTGTGTAAGACCCCCAGGTAAAGGATTGACACAGATTCTTGTGCCAAACATGTGGTGCAACATGGGTCAACCTGTGATCTGTGACACAGGTTGCCCATGTAAAATATTTACTAATAAGTCAGGAAAATAATTATTATATAAATTGTCACAGGATCACTGCACCTTTGTCACATGTGCCATATCACACAGGTCATATCACACAGGTTTACCTGCATTTCCACAGGTGATGACAAATGTGTGGAAAACCTGTGTCATTGTGAGGAAAAAGGTATGTGCAAATCATGGAAACCGGTGTTCATGTGTTTCCTGACACAGGTTGACACAGGTTTTGTTTTTTGCCGGTTCACATGACTGACTGACTTGTAGCGTATGTCTTATAATTACTTTGTTTCTCCTTCCCTTCCTCTCACCCCAAACCTGCCAGAAAATCTGCAGTACTGGTCAGCTCAATTGAGGTTATGTATGGAACTTTGAACAATACAGAATTATACATCCTAGGATGTGAAATTATACTGTGGGTGAGAAATTGTGTCTCCAATATCACAGAAATTCCAGACAGAAGTCATTGTTGGAGTTGTGGCAATTCCTTTCAAGTGCTATCAGCGTTTCCACATTTGGGGACAATTTTTTGGCATTTTCTGGAAACTTTCGACCATTTCCGGCCACTTTAGCTAAATGAATTCCAAATCAAATTGCGCAATGTGTGTCTTTCGGCCAATATGTTCGATTATTACTAAAAATTAACATTTGATTGTTTCATTTAAAACCAGCTGTTTATTTATTTTTTGAAAAGGTGAAATATTCAAGTTTGGTGTGATTATTTCTGACCAAGAAAATGTCTTTTGTGCACATTATGTTATGTTTAGTGATGTAATGAGGGTACCATACAGTGCACATTGTGTGGCTACAGATACTTGCAAAGTATGTGTGATGTAATTAGGTAACCATGTGCATATTAGGTTTGTCTATGAAGTACTTGTAAAGTACTTGTGATATAATTAGGTAACGATGTGCACATTATGTTAGGCTATAAAGTACCTATGATGTAATCAGAGTATCAATCGCACATTAGGTTTGTACTTGTGTAAGTACTTGAAAAGTACTTGTGGTATAATTCGGCAACCACATGCATGCATATTATGTTTGCCTGTGAAGTACTTGTGAAGTACCTGTGATTTAATAAGGGTATCATGTGCACATTACATCTATAAAATACTTCTGATATATAATTAATGCATCATGTGCACATGTTAGGCTATCAAGTACTGTTACTTTTGATGTTATCAGGGTACCGTGTGCACATTATACTAGTTCATAAAGTAACTTTTTAAGTACTTGTGATGTAATGCGGGAACCGTGTGCATATCCTATTCATCTAGTACTTGTAAAGTACTTGTGACATAATTAGGTAACCATGTGCACAACACTAAGTTCATCTATGGAGTACTTGTGAAGTAATAAGGTACCATGTGCACATTATGTTTGACTAAGTATGTTGAAAGTACCTGTGCTGTAATTAAGGTACCATATGCACATTATTCTTGTTTAAAGTACTTGGGTACTTCAAAAATGTTACATCAAGGAGAAATTACTTGTAAAAGCCCTTATGATTTAATCAGGGGACCATGTGTCCATTATGTTCATCTATAAAGTGAATCCTACTTCTATTTGATGTAATTATGGTATCCCACAAAATGTTACATCCCATGAGAGATTTATTGTCTTAGTCATACTAACGCAAAGACAAACAACACCATAGTTTACAATTTGCGAAATCACACAAGTGACACGTGCTGCTCTTTATTGTACACAGACATCGTTTACAAAAACAATTAAAAACCACTTGAATACATGAACAGCAATATATTGACGACTACTAAACGCCATAACGTCATAAACGACGAATACAGAGGAAAAACACCCTGCCATGATCACTTCATTGGAGAACTTGATGTCCAGGAAAAACAGAGATAACCAATAAATACACTGTAAACCTGTGCCCAAACACATTCAGAGCTCTCTTCCATGTGGAGGTTGGATTTTACCCGAACTCAACCTCAGCCTCTAAAAAAGGCATGTGTCCTGAGTAGAGTGCTCGCTAGAACTGATTCTTAATCACTCTTGCCATCCACCCAACACCTCTGTTACCTAATCTCCTGGCATTCGCTATGCGTTGCCCGAATAGCCTATAAGACAATAGTTTCCTGCTATACTGCAAAGCGCTGGAAATATTTAAAATATGAACGTTCGGCACACCATTCGCAATAGCCCGATTGAATGAATAGAAGATCATGTGACAGGTTTGCTTTAGTCACCATGTACAAACATCCAACACTAGCAGTTAACTAAGATGCTCCCATTAATAACTCTTTTGCATAATATTTCACGATGACACAACCATCTGCACAGAATTATTTTACAGTAAAAAATCGCCAAAGAATGCACATGCCTATTTTGACATTTGTTCAATCTGTCCATAGTAATTTTGTTAAAAAAATATAAAAAAATCCCTCTTATGTCAGAAGCTCAATTACCTTCTGGTTACCTTCTATTGCTTATGCAGTTTTGGCGCCAATGGCCTAAAACATCACCTACAATACAACCAAACTTTTGAATTATGTGCCAGTTAGTTGGGCCGTTGGTCAATCACTGTTGGCCTATTAGCACCCCATAACTGGTTACCCTCGTTCGTTTTGGGTGCCTTGTATTGAGGAAGCTACCAAGTCACAGTCTTCTGCCCATTTCATCGCCAGTTAGTGTTCCAACACCGGATCGTTTGGTGGAGTATCAGTAATTGGCTAAGCCTGGGCCCCTCCCAGGGGTTTTTGCGGCGAGTGCGCCTTAGAAAACGCGATCCTGTTTAATTGTTTTTTGGTAGCTGCTCGCTTACCACCAGTTTGCACATAGTACGGTTTTTCTTCAGGCCCCTTATGGGTCCTTTCTGGGTCCAACCCGCCTGCTGGCCCAGCTCAACCCATTGGGGTTTTAATTGTCTGTAATATAAAAGTGTATTTGTGGTTTCATAACTACATTAAGAGCCTTATTCCGATCAAATTAATTACTGTAAAAAGAGTAATGGGATTCAGCATTTTATAATTTTATTATAATTAATTTTATAATTAACATTATGACATTATATTGTAACAATATCATTTTACATTCCAAGTACTCATAATTAGTGACAAATAGGTTGCAAGTTTTGAATATTGTATGTAAGTGTGATGCATGCATTGTCGTGATTATGTCATCACAGGTATAAATCAATTTCATGGATGCTGGGAAGGTGAGGGGGTGGGGGGGGGAGGAGATGAGGATGTTGGCGATAAGCTAATCTACCTGATAATTGATAATAAGTGTTGTATTTTATAACTGTTGTGTATATTTTTGCTGTCAACACCATAATACTGTATTAAACATTTCGGTTTATTATCAGGATTTAGTTTAAGTGCTTTAATTAAACAAAATCACTGATGCTAATGGAGCCTAGGGTGCAACATTCAAGGTTCCCACGGTTTGAGTCATCGGAAGTCATCGGATTTATAAATTAGTTCTCGATCCGAAGTTGCAGTATCCTCTCATTATTAGACTGGTTTATCTGGAGGGTTTAGGCTGACACCACCACATTCGTTTCTGTACACGCCATTGCATGTGTGGGGTGTAGCTGTGTATGTACTACACAGTTACATAGTATGTCAGTTATGTGCAAAGACAGTAGACAAGGTAGACCTCAAACTCAAAATGGCAGACTGACTATTCATGGAGGCCAAAATTGTGGGACGGAAGTGCTGATCAAGTTAAAACTACTTGTTCACTTGCTCTTTAGTATACTCAATTTGCATTGCATTTGCATTTCTATAGGTCTGTTACCATGGCATCTAAATGACGCGGATTTACGTGCGCGTACAATTCTTTGCAAGCTTTTAACGGTAAAGCAATTGGTACGTTAGTCTACATAACACGCTGCTATACGTGTTTCCATGGTATACATGAATTATGTTATGCGGGTATACTCTGTGCATGCTTGGCAGGCTGTTCTAACTAAGAATTGTGTTGCTTGCAAGGCATGCTTGTGCGCAGGTCGCCGAATAGAACAGCTGGTTGTCGAAATTAGCACGTGCCACCCGCTTTTTTGGGCTTCATGGATATTCACTTTTGTTAACAGTGTCGGTATAGGAAGGAGTTCGAGGTCTATCTTTTATAATGTCTATATGTGTTGAGAGGCATTATTGTTTTGAGTATCACTCCATGTATGAAATTGAACATCGTGATGTCACTGTAGCTCTACCAGATAGCGGAGAAGACGATCACTCTTTGGAGCCCTATTCCGAGTTGGAAAGTTCTGCATTTGAACTTTTAAAGGTAGGCCAGCGTACGATTTACCCCGTGTCGCATCGCAAAATGCTCCACAAATGACTCGAATTGCTACATGAGTAGCATTTTTTGGGTAAACAAAACTAAAATCGGGAAATTGCTACACCAAATTTTGGGACTTAATCCAAAAGCTGGGCCTAATATGGCAAATCGATGATTCACATGCGCGAATGATGATGGGAAATGTTATAGTCACAGGGGATATACAACCAGGCATGTGGAAATTTTGATTTTTAGCGGAATCCCGCCTTTCAACATCCGCATATCCGCTTTTTTTCGTTTTTTGTGTTGCCACTGCAGATTTGTTTTTACAAATAGTGAATGCAAGTCATACTGTTTAAAACTCTTACACATTTGTGTTAGCCTTTGAAGAATACAGTTAAAATGACTCTACTAGTAGCACTTGTGTTGTTTATAAGACCCCACAATGTCATCCGGCAACATGGAATCATCGGACCCTGTGTTAGAGTTGGTGTGCTACCACCCCCCCCCGCCGGCTTTCCGTGCTTTATTTGTGAAGTGCCAC
>JAODUJ010075199.1:0-11787 GCA_027564615.1 Psolus chitonoides | reverse complement strand
AATATCGTGGTTATAAAAAAGTGGTGAAATTTGACCTCTCCTGAACTCCGTGACCTTTGACCCAACACTCACCAAAGTTGTCAGTCACAAGTTTTTCACATACCTAACATGTCTACCAAATTTGGTCCGATTCCATTCAGTCGTTGTTGAGTTATCGAAGGTTATTGTCCTAAACTAACAGACACACACACACATACACACACAGACAGACACACACACATATAGACACACACACACACACACACATAATAAGCAAGTTATGACCCTTCACTGATATCATACACCAAATTTGTATACAACATTTTTGTACAGTCTGAACAATTTTTTGGCTCAAATTTTGGAATTGAATGAGGCTATTTATCTCTTAAATTGTTCAACTAATAATGGGGACATGAGCGAAAGTCATTCAAAAAGTGACTAGAATTGACACACACACATAATTTCTCAATTATTAGCCTACTGTATGCCATCTTCTCTTGAATGCAATAAACCCACCAGCATGGGTTACTCTAAATGATGCTTATTCTGGTATATTAACTGCAAAATACTCTGGGTATCAAAACACTAGGAAATTCCTTCTCTGTGCAAACTTCATGTATAGGCATGGGCCTTATGTTTATCTATCGATAGTTCATATCTAAACTGCCAAATGTCTGCCAAAAAATGGACATGAGGCTGTTTAGACCTGAAAAAGTGACTTGAAAAAAGGACACATTTGAAGCTTTTTAGAATGGGCTTCCATTGAGAATACACTGAGCTTTCTTTCTATACCAGCATGAAAGACAAAGATCTTGTCCAGAAAAGGCAGAGAACAAAAAATCACCAAAATGGACATACAGCAGTTTAGATCTGATGCGACAATATATCCGACCACCACCGACCACTGTAGCTACATCCCTGATTACTACTAACATAGCCTAGCCTTGATAGGTTCCGCCCCAACGTAGCATTCATTGTTTAGGTTTAGTTGGGTATGTCTTCCCCCTTCTGGCCTCTAGTTCCCCCTTCTTGGTCAGCAATCTTGGCGGTGTGGGTCTTGCTCTGTGTTTCGTCCCAACAAGAATTAGGACCATTCCCTTCGTCCCGGGTGCCGATCGTGTAGCAGATCATGTAGGGCACTATTCTGATTTACCCAGTTCAGGTGGATGTCATTGAGTGCTACATAGGTCAAAGGTTCCGTTTATTAATAGCAGTCGGGTCGAATATGCAAATTAGATGTCACATGGCGGTAAGAATTGTAGCTCGTTAATATCCAAAACAGTAAGTTTTGGGGAGTTCACATGGTTCTCCTCATTTAGTAAATATTTTAGGTGCAAAATACTGATTTTTTCATGCCTTTGGGTAAGCTGGCAACCCTGAAATTTGGTTGAAAAGTGACTGAAAAATGCCCACCTCATTTGTGTTCCATTTTCCTCCTTCCACAGTGACAATGGGCTGTTGCTGCAGCAAGGATTCAAAGAAAAAGAAGACGTTCAATCGAGATTACGGGAATGACATCATCCAGCAAGTAGGCAACGACACAATACGGACCTCCACATTCGACACACCGCCCAAAAATGGCTTTGTTCCAGACACACTGCAACATAAAAAAAGAGGTAGGCCTACTGTATTGTATCAAAGCGAGTGTCCGTGTGTGGGTGCTCGGGAAGTCTTTCCCCTCACAAAACTTAGTTTCTGCTATTTCTGCTATTTTTTTAATGACAAGAGCCTTCACTAAAAGTTTCCCCCGATACATTGCCCAATTTGGGAAGAAATCAGCATGGAAACTTGACGTCAACAGTTTTGGCTATAGCCTAACGTTAGCTTGCATGGACGGTTCAATATTTGAGATAAATTTCCATTTTAAAGATTTCTTCCAATAACGGACAATAACGTCTAGAGCTTATAGAGTCTAGAGTCCCACAGGGATCAATTTTGGGACCCCTGCTGTTCCTAGTCTACATAAACAACCTACCAGACTGCGTCCATTCTGATAAAAGACTGTTTGCGGAAGACTTAATTCTGTAACGATAAATAAATTCCCGTAGTGATTGTGACAATCTTCAAAAAGACATATATTCACTCTGTGACTGGGAGTCGGCATGTCAGATGAGATTTAACCAATCGAAATGTTTCATTTCTCTGCGAGCTCCTGCCCGAAAAATGGGGCACGCAGCATGCGGGGAAGATGTCCGTTTGAGCGAGTAAAGACGTCCATGTGATCCTGTAAAGACGTGGCAGTAATCTAAGCCTGTTCAACTCAT
Source organism: Psolus chitonoides (assembly GCA_027564615.1). NCBI lineage: Eukaryota > Metazoa > Echinodermata > Holothuroidea > Dendrochirotida > Psolidae > Psolus > Psolus chitonoides. The sequence continues at coordinate 9,544 of JAODUJ010075199.1, read as the reverse complement.
GAATTTTTCCTGGGGGCAGATTTTATAGGCCGCCTGTGATGGGACAATAACGTTCAGAAATGAACCCAGTTGGGGGCTGGTCCTTTGTGTGCCACCTTCCAGTAGTAGTTATGTCCAGGGTTGTAGCTAGAGAATTCTGAGTGGGGGTTGCAAAACGGCCAAATTCTGGTGGGTTTTATGACAGCTGGTGTAGAGGACAGCGTGCGAGCGACGCACAGCCGGTTACAATTGGTTTTCAGGGCCCACTCGGGACCATATTGTGACATAACTGGGGGTTTTTAAATCATGAACTACTATGATTGTGCATAATGCATTATGCCTAGCATGTATCCGTTGCTAAAAATAAAAAATTGTAATCTTTTTTTTTTTCCTAGTGGGGGCCGGTGCCGACGCCCGAGTGGGGGTCGGCACCCCTGAGTGTGAGTCACCGCCGACCCACGCCGACCCCCGCTGACCCCCGTAGCTACATCCCTGGATGTCACAGCATGTCACACCCAAATTCCTCTGCAACCTCCTGCTGAATAAATAAGGCACGCCAGTGGTGTAGCCAGAAGGGGGCAGAGCGCCCCCTCACAGAATTTTTTGGGGACAAAATGGGGACGATTGCATGGAAATTATTGCTTTTTTGGATGTTTTTTTAACAATGAACCCTAAAATGGGGATGGAAATTTTGTTTTGCCTCCTTAAAATGGGGACAGAAATTTTGTTTTCCCCCTCACACTGAAAAGCTGGCTACGCCACTGGGGCATGCAGTGCGCAGTGACGCGTTCCGCGTCAGCGAGTGAAGACGTGGCCACAATCTACTCGGATTTATTGGGTTAAGGAGGGTTTTCGGGAAACTCCACCACCAACATTTTCTTGACTCCTAAATGAATTGTTCCCCTACACCCTGGGTTCTCGGGCAGCCAGCGTGCCATATGCATTGCACTGGCTCGCGGAAGATTGTAGGAGCCCCAATTTTTCTTACTATAACATTTCTTGTGTTTTTAAAGCAAAATTGCACATCTAGTGTGGTTACTGGCCAAGCCTGGGATGTGTCGTTTCCGGTGATATAGGAGGTATTCTTAGTTTAAAAAATTCTGTATGCTACGCGCCAGCTTATGGTTGAGCTACGCTCAGATAGTATCATCACAAATTTTGGCTACTATAATTATAAATGCAAGTAAAAGTGACCCTCGATTGGCCCAAAACACTTGAGTAACCCTGCCATACACATGTGATTTTTTAACCGTACCAAACCCTGTATTTTCCTGTAGCTGATATATGTACTGCAGCTAGCTATATGACTAATGCACTTCCTCTACAAAATTCTTTTGTATTTTGTCTATTCCGCTTTCAGCTAAGTCCTACGTAGCCCTCTACAACTACGCTTCAAGAACTCACAAAGACCTGGGCTTCAGGAAAGGGGAAACATTTGAAATATTAGATTTCAGGTAATAGTTTGATGACTGCCTACTGAATGGAATGCAAAGCTTTTAGAGTTTATGTACAGTATGTGCGTGCAGCTATCCTGGTTGAGCTAGAGTGGTCGTGCTCCGTCCTATTTTTTCTACAGATTATATTGTACAATATTGAGAGTTGGTCATAACGATCCTTGGGTAGTGCCTCTTTCGGGGTCTTCATGGATTTTTGGTCAACAGTCATCTAAAGTCAATCTGGTCAAAATCTGAAAACCTTATAGAATAGTCTAACTTGATGGTGCTAACTTGGTTTGAGCTCATACTTTGATAGCTCATTAATACTTGTATTCCTTATATGATTCCTGGTGTTGTTGCTGTTGTGAAAGGTCATGTGAGGTCAACAGGGGTCCAACACGGAAAACCATATGAAACAGTCTGACTTATTTGATCAGTTTAAACCAGCAATCAGAGTTTTATACCATCATAAAATCATGAATCAATGACATAACAGTGGGTAGATCCATTTTGAAGAAGGGGGTCTTGGAGGAGGTGTCTAAGGGAAGGGGTTTCCCCACTAAGAGACATAACAGTGGTGTAGATCCATTTTGAAGAAGGGTCTTGGAGGCGGTGTCTAAGGGAAGGGGTTTCCCCACTAAGATTACTTAGATGCAAAATTGTTCTACCTTGTGCACCTTTGGGAAGTGAATTATGTAAGATGGGCTATAGGGTAATACATGGATATGGCAATGTGGAAAATTGGCGGGATGGGAGGGGGGGCGGGCGGCATGAGGAAATATGCCGCTTGGAATCAATGTTTGCACCTTGTTTGCCAATGACAGCAATGAAATGAATAATCCAATTAGGCCACTGGACAGGTTCTTTGTTTGACCATGGTAGTATGTCACCGGGTGGCCTCGTAAAGTCCATGGAGGATGTGTTGTGTCACTGAGATCACGGTGAGCTGAAACACCGCTGATCGGAGGTATTTCGAGGAGTGAATAGCATCGGTTGAATCACGTGATGGGAGTGATTATATGGAACGATCCTCCTTCACAAAAAAGGGATATACATATACTCCCAACCCCCCCCCTGGGATTCAGGCCACTGAATGACATGAATCACTTTTTCATTCCTAAAAAGTAACGCAACATAATTATTATGAGGTATGGACAAAAGGCAAAAGAGTGCTGAATCCTCATATTTCAGTGGCCATGTCATATTCAAATGTCTACAAGTCTGTTGTACCATATCACCTCAATATATTTGCAAGATCACAGAGTAGATATAGACTTTATGTACACTATCTCATCAAATAGTTTCATAAGGAATACATAGAATATTTAACATAAGTTCATGAGAAAATTCCCAAACTCTCTCTGTTCCATATAATTTCGGCAGTCCAGTCTGCGCATGTTTCCTTCCTCAGTGGATAATGACACTAGATCCGGCTCTGTTGATCGCAGGTGAAAGATTATATGTCATAAGTTGATGACACCTTCTGGATCGATGGGTCATAGACGAGGCTAAGCTAAAATGACAGTGTGACTGTACACTATCTACTGTACTAGTGTAAGCCAAGGTCTCTAATGAGCAAGAAAGGAAGCATTCCTTGTAACTATACATCCCGGGTAGAATGCACTGTACATTTTGTTGTCTTCACTAGCTGGATGTTACTGGTTTTTGCTCCCCAGGGGCTCAGCTCAGCATAGTCGATAGTCAAGGTTTCTGCTGGGGCATCAAATAATACATTCCTTGTAAAGTTACATCGCTGCAAAAATTCACTGTACATTCTGTTGTCTTCACTAGTTCGATTTTACTGTTTTTTTTCTTTCTTTTCTCCCCATGGATTCAGGATTGTGGCTAGCGAAGGCTTCCATTGAGCAGGGAAGACTATGTTCCTACTCCTAGTAAATACATCACTGAATGAAATACACTACAGTTTGTTGTCTCCCTAGCTGGATGTTATGCCTACTGTTTTTTGCTCCTCAGGGACTCGGCATTTTGGCTAGCCCAGGCTTCTGTTGGGCAGCAGTGGCATCTGCAAAGGGGTGGGGGTGAAGGATTAAATGTCATAAGTTGATGACACCTGGATCAATGGTTCATAGATGAGACTAGAGCTAAAATGACAGTGTGACTGTACACTATCTACTAGTGTAAGCCAGGTCTCTGTTGGGCAACAAAGGAAGCATTCCTTGTCTCTGTACATCGTTGGTAAAATGCACTGTACATTTTAGCTCATACCAGCATACTTTGAGCTATTGTGATGGTGCAGCGTCTATCTTTCTATCACTCTATTTGTCAACAGTTGTGTTCAAAGGTCCCAAGCTTACACGCCTAAACTGATTTTGACCGAACTTTGAACACAATGACTATTGGGTGGTGGGCCATCAGCGGTGGTCCGAAATTTGGTGGAAAAGGTCACCCGTGTGCCGTAAGTGGCCAAATCTGCAAAATGCTTATTCTCCTACAGATTACATGGTACAATGTTGAGGGTTTGCCACAATAGTACTGTGGTAGTTCTCCCTTCGGGTGTTCAGGGATTTGGGGTCAAAGGTCATCTAGGGGTCATTAGAGGTCATTAACTGAAAACACGAAAAACGTTTCTTCTACAAATTAGAAGGTATAGTGTCAACAATTTTTCATAACAATACACTAATACATCATCCTTCAGGGTGTTTAGGACAAAGGTCATATAGGGGTCAATTGGGCCTTCCCCCCCCCCAACAAAATTAAAATACTTTGAAATGTCTTTTTTCTCCTGCACATTTCAATGAATATTAATCAAAGTTGGTGTAGATGATTGATAATACGCTTGACTATATGGTGTATTAATTAATTTGAGGTCATAGGTTATTAGGGGATCAGTATTCATGATGAACAATAATTTCCTACAATAACTACTGAATTTCTTAATCCTAAGCATATCCCTTGTTGACCCTTGAACTTTTCCCCAATTGCTGTGCACAATTGTTTACATTATCAGGGGTTTCAGTGAGCTATATGTATCTGCTGAAAGTCGAAGTTAGGGATCACCTTGAAAACAGACATATTTATACACTTTGATATCCTGTAGGTGATGGAGTAACAATCACTTCGGATCATATTCAACATTGTTCCGTTGATGAAGAAGATGCATCCTTAGAACAAGACAAAGACAATACCGTACTCTCTAGCGATGCAGCTTCAAAAAAAATCGGAGGACAGGGAATTGCCAGCAACCTAGATGAAAATCGAAAAATGAGTTTCAAAAACAAGGAATATAAATGTGAATATTGTAGTAGTGTGTTCCGCAAATGCAGTGAGTTGAACAGACATAGGAAATTACATACAGGAGAAATATTACATCAGTGTAAATATTGTTCAAGAAATTTCCGACGTAAAAGTCAATGTGAAGTTCATGAAAGAATTCATAGAGGTGATAGACCATATGATTGTGAGTTTTGTTCAAAATCTTTCAGTTCAAGTAGCATCCTAAACAGACATAGGAATATACACACAGGGGGGAAACGATACCAATGTGAGATTTGTTCCAAATCGTTTGGGAGTAGAAGTAAGCTGAGCGCACACATGAAAACACACACTGATGAAAGACCATATCATTGCGAGTATTGTAATAAAGATTACAGGCATATTGGTGCATTACAAAGACATGTAAAGATGAAACACAGTGGAGATTACCCATATAAATGTGATGTTTGTGGGGAAGGTTTTCGTGAATCCCACGAATTGAACGTGCATGAGAGTATTCACGGAAGGGAAAGTCCCAATCAGTGTAACATTTGCAGGGAACATTTTAGGAGAAAATGTGACCTTAATTCGCATAAGAAAGTACATACAATGGGAAAACCAAGTTACCAGTGTGAAGATTGTTTGAAATGGTTCAGCTCCAATGGTAACTTGAAAGAACACAAGAAAGTGCATTTAAATATTAAACCATTTCGATGTGATATATGTGGCAAATATTTCAGGCAGAACAGTCAATTGAGAAAACATAAGACAATACACACTGGGGAAAGACCATATCAATGTGATGTGTGTGGGGAGAGATTCAGATTGAAACACTATTGGACTGAGCATAAAAGGATTCATACAGGAGAAAGACCATATCAGTGTGAGATTTGTTCCAATACTTTTGGTCGCAAGAGTAGTCTAATCAGACATAGGAAAGTACACACAGGTGACCATGAGAGAAGGTATCAGTGTGAATACTGCTCAAGAAATTACCAACATAAACATCACTATGAAGAGCATACGAGAGTCCATACAGGCGAAATGCCATGTCAGTGTGACATTTGTTCCAAATGTTTCAGTTTAAGTAGCCTAAAAACACATGGGATGATACACATAGGTGAAAAATAGCAATGTGATATTTGTTCCAAATGTTTCAGTTCAAGTAGTAGCCTAAAAACACATGGAATAATACACACAGGTGAAAGACCATATCAATGTGATATTTGTTCCAAATCTTTCAGAAGACAGACTCGGATGAATGCTCATAGGAGACACAGAGGCCGTATAAGTGTGAACATTGTGACAAAGCTTTCAAGTTGGCCAGTACTTTACACTCTCACAGGACCATACACACAGAAGGAAAACCATTTCACTGTGACGTTTGTGGAAATTTTTTGAATGCGCATCGGAAGCGTCATACAGGGGGGAAGTTTGTCAATGTCGACATTGTTAAAATTGGTTTAGTTTGAAAGTGGACTTTGACAACACAAGAATACACAATCAACTGCTTGGAACTTCTATAATTGTGACTTTTGTTACAAAGCCTTTATGCAGGCTAGTTGGATAAATACACATTATAAGAAGAGACGTACAGAAAAAAATGTTAGTGTGATATTTGTAAGAGGGATTTCTTTACAAAACATTTGACTTGGCAAAAGAGGGTTTATCCAGGGAAATTTCTTATCATTATGAAGTGAACATTGTTTGAATTGGTTCAGTTTGACTTCAGGAAAAAGGGCGTAATAAAAGTGGCAGGGAATATCAAAACTCTTGGTTTTATGGTTTATTATTGAGATTAAAGGTCTCGGAATGTGTACATTTTGGGAGGAAGCATGATGTAGTGCAATGAGTGACCTGCTTTGTGCTACGTAGGCCTGGTTTTCAATTCTATTTGTGCCCCAAATACTTGCTCCCCAAACTCTGTACTGCATGCAACTGTTGATGGTTTTCCACGATTAGCTCTTTCTAGTTTTGTTGTGATGGAAAACCTGCACTTAGCGAAACATTGCGTTTATTGTTTTGGAATGTTTACTCTGCAGTAGTGACAGACAGGTTGCAGTTGCTACCACCTCTCTCAGCATTGAGGAAAGTGGCTAAAGCCTGAGAGTCCACGGATGTCTTGGGAGCAGCATGGAATTGTGATAGTTACATGCCTGCCTCTTTAACCTCTGAACACCAGTGGAGAAGAGAAGCTAATACTGGTATTCAAAATCACATAGCTCCAGGGATCATCAATGAGCCATGATGATTTCCTGAATCATTAGAATTCCAAATCTTAAGAAGACACATATCTTCCCACTTTGGATACCCTGTAGGTGATGAAGTAACCATCACTGTGGATCATGATAAACATTTTTCTATTGGTGAAGAAGATGAATTGATTGGACAAGGAAAAGAAGAGTGTACTCGGTAGAGATGTGGCCTCAGAAATTCAGGGAGCACTTGGAAATGGCAGCAACTAAAATGGTGATGGAAAAATGAGTACTAAAAGCAATGATTTTCAATGTGACTATTGTGATAGTGTGTTCAGTAAACTCAGTCAGTTGGGCAGACATAAGCAATTACATAAAGAAAGACCGTATCATTTGGTCGCAAGAGTAGTCTTAGCAGACATGGGAAAGTACACACAGGTTACCATGAGAGAAGGTATCAGTGTGAATACTGCTCAAGAAATTACAAACATAACGTCACTATGAAGAGCATTAGAGAGTCCATACAGGCGAAATGCCATATCAGTGTGACATTTGTTTCAAATGTTTCAGTTAAGTAGTAGCCTAAAACACATGGGATGATACACACAGGTGAAAAATATCAATGTGATATTTGTTCCAAATGTTTCAGTTCAAGTAGTAGCCTAAAAACACTTGGAATGATACACACAGGTGAAAGACCATATCAATATGATATTTGTTCCAAATGTTTCAGGTCAAGTAGTAGCCTAAAAACACATGGGATGATACACACAGGTGAAAGACCATATCAATGTGAATGCTCATAGGAGAACACACACAGGCCGTATAAGTGTGAACATTGTGACAACGCTTTCAAGTTGGCCAGTACTTTACACTCTCACAGGACCATACACACGGAAAGAAAACCATTTCACTGTGACGTTTGTGGGAAGGCCTTCGGTCTTAAACCATTTTTAAATGTGCATAAGAAGCGTCATACAGGGAGAAAGTTTGTTAATGTCAACATTGGTGACATTGTTAAAGTTGGTTCAGTTTGAAAGGTGACTTTGACAACACAAGAAAGTACAATCAAGTGCATGGAACTTATATAATTGTAACTTTTGTTACAAAGCCTTCAGGCAGACTAATACACATTATAAGAAGAGATGTACAGAACAAAATATTAGTGTGATATTTGTAAGAGGGATTTCTTTACAAAACATTTGACTTGGCATCAGGTTTATCCAGGGGTAGTTCTTATCAATGTGAAATGAACATTGTTTGAATTGGTTCAGTTTGACCTAGGAGAAAAACAGCTCATGTTAATACCATACCAGCCTTCTGGTGTGAGCTGTTGTGATTTGCCTGTCTGTCTGTCTATCTCTGTCTGCCATAAAATAGATAACAGAAATATAAAAAGATTGCTCGAACTTCTCTTTCTTGGACAAGGGTGTTTTCATCAACTGTCTCTGGTCGCATGCCACCTTTAGATTTAGAATCCTATGTCTTCAGTAAGCTATTTCGGCTAATGTAGAAACCGTCAAGCTGTGTGAACGTGGATAAACGCTGGCTTTAGCTTTCTTTTCTAGTATTCATATAGTATGGAGGCACATGTGTAATTATTACTATCCTAGCCTGCTCCTGGGACCGACGTTTGAACATTCCCATCTGGCAGACGTGGGTGAAATCTCAGAATTTAGCCGCTTTCCTAACTGCTGAGTGAGGTGGTAGCAACCTGATTGTGTCATCACTGCAGAGCAGCCGAGCCAAACAAATTCAGTGAACCTAATTTCTCAGTCTATTGTCCCCATTACAAGAACACTAAAAACTGTAAGACCATCAACAACTGCAGAACACCTTTCAACGAACAAGTGTTTAAAAGTGGGGTTTCCATCCAGGCCTCGATAGTGCAAAGCATTCAATCCACTAGCCATGCTATCACCTTCACACCACCTACACACCATGTTACTACCTACACACCATGCTTTCACCTACACACCATGTTACCACCCACTTTTGGTAACAAATCTGAGTATCAGATAGCTTTTTTAATGTCTTTTTCTTTCAAGTAGTTGCCTTGGTCAAGTACCAAGTCATATGAATCTCACTCCATGCTGTTTCGTAGTATTTCAATGAGTCATTGATATGGATTGCTTTCATCTCTCGTAAAGGGGCACATTGTGTTTTCACTCATTTTGCAACTAAATTAGAAAATGAACCGGCTTTCCGCATTATCTGACACGTTGTGGTAGCATATCGTATGTTTGTGATGTAGCCTGGCACTAATTACCCTAATAATAACGAGTGATTGACTAATTATTACCTCATGAATAATTGTCGTCTGGACAAACTTATCATCCCATTTGGAAGCTCCACCTGCTGGAAGTACTAGCAATAATGACCTCACAATGAACGACATCACCAATCAGTATCGAAAACAATTTACTCTGTGTACAGCACATGAGTGACATCGCAGACCACGCCTATTTCACCGACGATATTTAGTCCAAATTCTCTCATAGCAATCCAGAAATATGCCAGCATTTTTTTCGAAAACGTCACGTTGATTGAAACTGCGCTAACTCAGGATAACTTACTCTATTTTAAACTGAGGAACATTAGTGGTGTGCTCACAAACGATCTAAATGCGAGAACAAATGCAATGTGCCACTTTAATATTGGAAGGAGAACTTTTGTAACATCGAAACACACATATTCTGTACAATAACTACTGGAATTTTT
>JAODUJ010075088.1:0-11788 GCA_027564615.1 Psolus chitonoides | reverse complement strand
CCCGTACATAGTAAAGCACAAAAAATGACAACAGTCGCCGATTTTTTTCAAATTATCATTGATGATCAGTCTAATTTGATCCCTCCTCTTGGTCACAAATAAATGTTCTTCAATAGGGGATATTCTCCATGCACTTTGTTCACGGAATAGGGGATATTCACCAGTTCAATGCGCATGCGCTAGCGGCCATGTTGGTAGTCCGGCGATCGATAGATGATGCGACATGATGACGTTATAGATTCTCTGATCAGTGGTATGACGGCAATTTATGACGTCACAGACTCCCATTCCCATGATGCAATGTAGCCCAAAGAATATCCCCTATTGCGTCGTGGGAGTTGTAGTTTGTGACGTCATGCATTTACGTCATGCTACTACATGTATACCACGGATGCAAGATGAACTTTGGAGCAATGTGCAATACGGAACCTCTATCTACTTCATCATATTACATATTCTGCCGATTGTCAAACTACAAAAATGGATGCTGTCGCGCATGCGCATTGAGCTGGAGAATACCCTCTATTTAAAGAGCTCAGTTACTGTGTATTGCCAAATTTTCATCCCATCCAATCCAAACAATACTGATGTTGTGTGGAAGAGAATTAAAAAATAACTTAGACCTCTGGCCTTATTTTGAAAGGTTGTGTCGTTCTGTGAAGAATATGGCTACCTAATGATAATAATGATAATGGTAGCTCTTTATATAGCGCATTACACATGCATCTCAATGTGTAATACCCCTGGTCATTGGTATGACTCGTCTGACCCACATATACGTGGGTACAAGCTGGCAGCCGAGATCAGCGCCTATGCTTATTCACAAGTTACACCTCGCAGGTTCCTAATTAATAAATCCCCTGGGTGGAGAGAGGCAATCGGGATAAATTGTTTTGACTAAGAGCACAACGTAGCGACCCGAATTGGGGATCGAACCTGTGATCCGTAGATTGTAACGTCAGTCTAATACCTTAACCACTAGACTACTACGCTTCCTTAACAGGCTACTACACTCCCTTAGCATGTGCCTATCCGAATGATTAATAATTATAATAATAATAGATGAGATTCACTAGCCTAGCTTGGATGTTGAAAGTCAGAGGCAGAGCAGGCCAAATGTACCAACAAGCGTACAAATTTGCCTACAAAACCACGAGTGCACCGCCAAAACCTTCTTTTGACCAAAAGTCGAAGGAAACTGCCTCACTACCGGCTACACTGAGTGATGAGATTTATAGAGCGCTGACAATGCCCCCTTTTCAACCAAAAGTATGGGGCAACTGCCCTTATATATCGCCAATTCTGAAACGAAAGTAACTGCTTTAGGTGCTTAACAAAAAGTCAATTGCAATTAAATGAAAAGAAGAAAAAAGAAATAACTCTTAAATGTGGGAGGTTTAGTGCACACTCCAATATCCCCTAGTAGTTGGTTCCACATGCAGGTAAAGAACTAGCTGCCATACATTCTCTGCCCAAACTTCTAAATTTCAAACAATGCAACATATTGATAATTCTAGTTACAGCATTAATTCCTGAAAGTATTTTTTGAGATTGTCTGATCATCTGATGATATTGAAAGATCTCATTAACATCTCCACTTCTTGGCTAAAATGCAATCTCATTAAGCTCTATTAATAAATCATTTTTTAAGATATATGAAGTTTCAAAATATATAGAAGTTATAGAGATTGGGTGATGATATTGAATGATCTCATTAACATGTAAAAACAATTGATTTAATCTCCTCTCTCCAGCTGAAATGCAACCTCACATGAGCTTCATTAATGAATGATAATAAGATACAATATAGTCAATTACTTTGTAAAACAAATATTCTGAGGACTGACGAACATTCCTACAACCATTTTATACGACTATCCCAGCCAGGGTTACCTGATAACTGAAAACTCTTATGGACCAAATTTGGTAGTGAATGGAATTTCTCTATTATTATTCTCACAGAGAAACAATTCTTTTATCACACTCTGGCAGAATTTTGACCCAAGTAATAAACATTCGTCTGCCTCAATTTGAGCAGAATGCAAGTAAGAATAAGAATCTTGTGAAATTTTGGAGAATTTGTGCCATAAAATTGTGCTAAGGCCAAAATTCATCTAATTTTTCTTCTTGATGATATCATTTTGACAGCCAGGAAAATGGCAAAATGTTAAGCATCCAGTCATGAAAAAGCTAAATTGCAACCCAGTCGACTAAAATCTCTAAAACTTTGCATATGCCAGTGAAGTTCATGCACACGCTGTTTGTTTTACAGGATTTGCTACATCTTTTCAGTCTTTCCCTACTGAGCCAAAGATGCCAAAGCCAGTTAAACGATCATAGAGAATGACCAATCAGAAAAAAACTGCCTGAAAATGGGCGTATTTTAACTTTTAATCATGACTTCTTCTAATTTGCATAATTGGTTGCCAAATTAAAACCAGAACTAACTTAACAGCTCTGGATAATGGTTATACATATGTTTTGATTGTTGTTGGACAATGTGGGAGGTTCACAATAAAACGCGCTATGAACAAAGATTTGTGGAGTAGAGAATAGAATGTAAGCTGTATCATTCATGTTTTACATAAATCATTATTTGATTGATTGACTCATTCATTGATTGATTAATTGATTCATTCATCCATCCATTTATTCGATCTTTCATGATTGAATAATTAATTAATTTGTTCATTGTTACATTATGTTATTCATTCATCCATTTAATAATTGTTTCATGATTGATTAATTGATTAATTCATTCATCTATTTATTGCTTCTTTCATGATTGAATATTTCATTCATTCATTCATTTATTCATTCATTGGTTCATTCTTTCATTCATCCATATATACATCCCTTTCATCCATTTGCACTTTTATTTGAGTCTTACTCCTACAAAATGAATTGTGTTTTTCTTCCAAAGTTTGGGTATTCAGCCCCAAAGTTTTGCATTTTGGCCTGCCCATAATTCGTAGCTCCCCCTCTCCCTTTGTTCAAGGATTAGAATAAAGCTTATAATTTGGCATTTTCATCCTCAGTTATTCATGTCCCTCCCTACTTTTTTTCTGTTCCTGCGCCGCTACTGTAAGTATTAGAGACTACACCAGTTCAACATAAGTAATAAAACATGTTAGAAACAGAATGAAAGTCGTCGGTATCACTGGTACTGGCGAATTATTTTCTGTTATCCACTGCCTGTAAGCTGACACATTAGTGTAAACCCCTGCATGCCCAAGGATGCACTCGTGCCACCCATATGAAACGACCCCTACAAGTTCCAGCCTGTCATCCTCAGATTTGTTCTCACAATAAAGCGGGCCACCACTGTCTCCCTGTGTGGTGAATAAATAAGAAGTTTTGCTTCATATATTCAGCAACATCTTAACGTCTATTTTCCAAGCTTGCATCGGTTGGACGAGTTCAAGTGAATTCCTTCCAAGTAATTACAAGTCATCACATGTAAATAATGAAGCAAATTTTACAGCAAGATGCTCTTCCTGACGTCAACTTTTTAGGGAGAAGGGGACCCGTGCTTTTATCGAGACACTAACTGTAGCAGTTAAAATGCCATCCAAGGTGAATGCCATCCAATGGTAATGTGGCTCTCAGACTAAGAAAGAATAGCCACCCTGACGTGTACAGTATTTTAATCACTAGAGAAAGAGTTTTATCATCAATTATAAATAACTATGAAACCACGACATGGAATAGAGGAATATGCAACTGTGAGTAAATTTCCGTTACATTTATTCATGAGCTTTGGGCATTAATTTCCATGGAAATCTCAAAATGAACACTGCAAGTGTCAGCACAAACATTGCTGTGTGATTGAATCATCTTTATAGATTAACACTTGTGTGATAGGGATTCATCTGTGAGTGTTGCAAAATAGTTGCAAAGAAATTTTACTTGCACTTCGGCCAGAATCTATGGTGCTTTTTCATGTTGTGATATAGTCAGTGACATGGCCGGACTGTCCTATTGGTCCCCAGACCGGTGCGATATTTGCCAAGAATCCTCCGGCCGCCTTTTGAAAAAAAAAAAAAACCCAACAAGAGGCGGAAGGCGTTTCTCTGTTCAATGCTTTACTGCAAGGCACCGAATGTTCAGCGAAAGGGGCCGATTATAACTAGATCATGGATGTACTTCATAAAGCGCCTGTGATCTAACTCTCTTCTTCAAATCCACAAGGAATTCATACTATCAATACACCTTTTTATGAACTTGCTTCAAATTTCCATTTCTCGTAGCAAATGAGCTAATTTGGATATACTAGGCAGTCACCCTTGCCAGGGGTGTCATTTGTGTCATTCTCAATGCAAAGTTCAGACATCACAAGTTTGTCTTGAGACATGGTGTCCTAAACACGAAGATCGGTCAGTGCAGCTAAACATGTTCGCATGCTCCATCGGAATTGTGGGGGGGGGGGGCGCTTGGCGTGCGCTCGTTACTGTTTCTGTATTCTTATAGTCGTGTAATCTGATGTTATTTGTACCGTATTTTATAACCCAAAGATCGGACACGATAACCTAGAACTTTTCGCACGCTTTACACACAGTGGTGTTTGCCTTCATTTGTCTTCTTATGTGAAGTCACTTGTGCTGAATGTGCCCTTTATATATAACCCAAAGATTGCACATAATGTCCTAAAAGTGTTTGTGCGCTTCGTGCGCAGTGATGTACATTTTTGTTTGCATGGTATCACTTGTGCTGAATACGTTGTTGCTATATATCCCAAGGATTGGACCTAATAACCCAGGAATTTGTGCGATTCGTGCACAGTAGTGTTTGTTCATGGCGCCTCTTCATTAGACAGTCACTGGATCGGTAGAAATTCGCCTCCCAGTACGACCCTGGTCAGCGATGACGCACATATTCTCCCTATAAACTATATTGGTTAACTGACCTTCAACAGGATAGACTACAGACCTGCCAACCCCCAAAAGTGCAAACCTGGAGATCTACAAAAACATTCTTACTCGAGTGCAGCTCAGTGTTATAACTGTATTGTTTGATTGAAGTTTTTTTCGTTTTTAATTCCTTCCCAGAGTCAAAAGGAATATATGTAGTCATGCATGTGTGTGTGTGCGTTTGTTTCACTATCCGACCGAGGACCTGAACTCAACGCCACACTAATCGTCCGAAAACATTTGTGGCGTCCGAAGACCTAAAATCGGGTCCTCGGTAGAAAATGTGTTAGAACGATCTGAGAGATCTCCCTCTACCCCCTAGCTAGGTACATTTTGAGTAAGTCCTCGGAAATACTTTAAACTAAAGTTTTCGAAAAAAACTGTGTGTTTATTCAGGTTGACGAAGTATGACCGCACTCTATTCTTCTGAGGACGTCGACTTGATAACATACTATTTTTCCGAGGACTTTTTGGCAAACGAGGACTCGCGCACCAAGTGTGTTTCGGACTTAGTTTTTACGAAAATCGAGGTCCTCGGGCGTAACGAAAAACACGTATATGTGTGTGTGTGCGTGCGTATGTCTGTGTGGCTGTGATGCTGGCTTGTAATCACGATAACTCAGTTAGTGTATATGTGGGTAATATGATATTACTATTTATGAGGGGCGGAGCCAAACCTCATTTTACCAAAATTAGCTGGTAATCAGGTAAACTCAATGAGAGGTAACTGGGATCAGTCTCATACTTGGCAGAGCAAACTTCAATTGAGCTCATACTTAGTATGTGTGGTCAGCATAGTACATGAATTGAACCCTGTTGTTTATGATTGAGGTCCAAGGTCATCTGAGGTCAACAGAGGTCAACCAGTGAAAACCTTGTAACCACTGTAATTTGACAGAGCAAACTTCAATTGAGCGCATACATGGTATGTGTGTTCATCATAGTTAGTACTTGGACCCTGATGTGTTTTATTGAGGTCAAAGGTAATCTGAGATCAATAGAGGTCAAGCAATACAATCAGGGTTTAAATCTGAAGGCAAGGAATTACGTAGCACTCGGCTCTTGATTCTTTGAAATTTCAGTGTTTGGATTTTATTTGACAAAATTTGTTTGCTGGTTTTATTAGCTCGAATTAGCTATAGCTGTTTGAGCTAATGTGATCCGCCACCGTCACTCTATATATCTATCTATGTATCTATTCTCCTGTCCACAATTGTTCAATTGATCCTGTAGCGCACATGCTTCGATAAATTGTTATGAAACTTGGAGACAATGACCATTGGGTGACGGGCCATCAGTGGTGGTCAGAGATGTGGGATCAACAGTCATCTAGTGGTCAGTTGGGGTCATTTTACAAAAACACGCCAATTGTATCTCCTTCTAGGCTCCTACAGATTTAATGGCACAGTGTTGAGGGTTTGACATAATTACACTTCGGTAATTACACAGGGGTGCTTCCTTCGGGGTGTTCAGGAATATGAGATCAATAGTCATCTTGTGGTCAGTGCTTCTAAAATGCTTCTTCTCTTACAGTTTTCATGGTACAATGTTGAGTGTTTGTCATAATTAGACTTAGGTAGTGCTTCCTTCGGGGTGTTCAGGAATTTGAGGTCAACGGTCATCTAGGGATCATTGGGGTCATTTTATGAAAACGGCTAGAATGCTTCTCATACAGTTTGTATGGAACAATGTTGAGGGTTTGTCATAATTATACTTGGGTAGTGCTTCATTTGGGGTGTTCAGGAAGTTGGGGTCAAAGATCATCTAGGGGTCATTTGAGGTCAAAGGTCTTCCAGCAATTTAGTGGTCATTGAGTGTCAAAGTTGTGCCATGCATACACGCTTTGACAGATTTCGATGAAACTTGGACACAATGATGGATGGGTGATGGGTCATCAGTGGTAGTCAGATATTTGGGATCAACGGTATTCCAGTGGTCATTTGTGGTCATTTTATGGAAATGGCTAAAATGCTTCTTCTCCTACAGTTTTTATGATACAATATTGAGGGTGTGTCATAACTATACTTGCTTCTTTCGGGGTGTTCAGGTATGCGAGGTCAACGGGTATTTGGTCAAGGGGTCATTTGTGGTCATATGGTTTGAGCTACTGCACCATTGGTGCTCTTGTTTTCAATAACCACGTTTTAAATATGACAGCTAGACCTGGCAACCAATGCTTGCATCACTGTCATTTGAGACAATTGGCAGGTCAGTGATGTAATGGCTGATTTGCAACATGGTGGTAAGAAATTGTATGTATGCATTAGCAGTCAAACTGATAGCTCATGAAAAATACATGGCCTTTGATCTGTCAAAATTGTATGAAAGTTTCTACTGTCTCCATGCTAATGTCACCCTACATTGGATGGAGGTGACGACAGTAAAAGTACATTAGTTTTATTGTGAATTATAGTTTTGACACTTCAATTTAGGTATAATACCATAGTCAGAGTCAAGTAATTTGCTCCTCTAATTCAAATGGAATTGACAGTATGTTAGTCAATTTGAACTGTATATACAGTCTCGGGTATCTGTCTGAACATGTCATATACTCCCAGTCACTGATTCCAAAAAAGGAATAAGATAAGTTTACATTTTTTCCATATTTTTCATTCAAATGATGCTGTGGAAAAGGAACTGTACTATTTATCTTGCTTCCATTTTTGCAAAATTGTCATAACTTCCAACAAAGAGTGGAAGCTATGTCATTCCCTTGAGCAATTGAATAGGGTAGCATATATTTGTTCTCTTCTTCACATAACAAAAGATCATGCAATTAGGCTCAAATGTTTTTATTAGAGTAAAAGACTTAGCTACGTGGGTCTCAAAGCGCTTTACAGACATTACAGTACCCCTGGTCATTGGTATAACTCATATGACCCACACATACGTGAGCACAGGGCTGCAGGTCGAGATCAGTGCCAAATTCACAAGTTACACCTCGCAGGTACCCAATTAGCACCTGGATGGAGAGGAGCGGTAGAGATAAAGTGCCTTGCCCAAGGAAACGCTGAGCGGTTCTGCGAGGATTCGAACTGGCAACCTTTTGATCTGTGTCCGGAGCTCTACCGAATGAGATATTCGTCCTCACACAGTTTCCCTTAACCTGTTAAATAAACACCCAACTGCTTCCCTTCATCCGTTGCATTGTTTACTTGAATAGTCATGGCTTCCACAATAGACAGACTGGCCCTGGTCAGCATTTACACTATAAATCCTAAGGCAAACTGGACTGGTATTACACTGTTCTCAACTTCTCATTTACTAAACGGATACAATACAAGTTGAGCTCAGTATTGTAGTCATGAAATAAGTTCGTATGAAATGTATGTGTATTTGGAATCTTGTTCAAAATGAAGGCGTTTTTTTTACAATTCTAATTTTTCCAGTATACTGTGTATGTTCCATAGATGACACGTGTAGATGACACACCACTACCCATGCTGTGGGGAATCTAGAAGTACATTGTAGAGGGGAGGCAAATTGTGTGGGCATATGTTCAACTTATGACAACTGTTGGGGTGGCGGAGGTCATGCTACGTGTACAATGTTTTCCTTCAAATTGCACTAAAATCAATAGGGTTCATGTACTGTGAGGAAGATACATGCCAACTATGAAATTTGTAAAGACTGGTATTCTTCGAATATTGTGATTACAAGGTTTTCACCTTTTCAGTATCTGACTGACCTCAGATGACCTTGGTACTACACTTAAAACAGTAGAGTGCATGTGATGAGGCCTTGTGCCAGATACCTTTTATGAAAGTTGGCGTTCGTTAGATATCAGGATTACTGTGAGCTTCTCAGTGTTTGACCTCCGTTAATTGACTCAAATGATCTAGGACCTGCACTGAAATCAATAGGGGTCATGTACCCATCGTGGGGAAGATGCATGCCAAATATGAAGTGTGTGAAGTTTGGCGTTGTTCAGATAACGCGATCACGAGCCTTTGTCACACACGCACACACACGCACACACGCACACATACACACATACACACGCCGCGTGACCGCATATAGTCCTATTCCTTTATTTTGCCTCTGGCAAGAAATCAAAAAGCGTAAAATATGTAATTTCAACTCCAAGATATATTTCAAACGAGAGAAAAAGGGGTTCTCGACGCTAAGAGGTTTTTGACGCTTAAAAAATGTATTTTGGACAACCGGATAAAACCGCGGATGAAACCGTGGTTTACATATATTATCGTTAAATATATTAAACGTATCAACCTTGATATTAACGTTGTCTATACAGAGGCCATTTTCTTTATTTATAATTGAATTACTGTTTTTTTCTTGATATTTTTTAGTTATGCAATATTCAGTAAAACCGACAGCCACTATGCTAGTATATAGTGTTCCAACATAACCTTTTCTAGTTCTGTGAGTCTCCCACAATTTTGATTTGAGTAGAGATCAAATGGCATCTGAGCAGTGGCGCAGCCAAACCAAATTTCCGTTCTCATTTAGGAGAGCAAAACCAAATTTCCATCAACATTTTACGGTTCAGCAATGAAAAACTGCCAAAAAACCAATATTTTTCTTTGCCATAGACCCCATTTCGTCAACAAAGTTGTTTTGTGGGGGCACCCCACCCCCCGCCCGCCACTGCATCGGAGGTCAGGAAAGGTGAAATACTGAAACCTACACTGTGTATAATTTCCTTTGCTTTTTATGCACTATATATTGATAAGGCGATATTAAATGTAGACATGCGTTTTCTTCTCATCTTTGTAGGTTTTTGATTCAGACGGCTCCACACTGGCCAATTTGTGTTCAACGGTAACTGAACCTTCCACTGTGACATCACGGGGTCGAACACTAGTGATGACATTTATTTCTAACGAAAGAGGTGCAGAGAAGGGATTTCGGGCCTCGTACGTAGCAGGTGAGATTTGAAGAATATGCCTACAGTTCAGTAAATATGATGATAATGTACATTGAATCCCATCAAGAGACTGGTCACTGATAGTTTCCACAATACTCCTTTAATACTGTACCTACTTGACAATGAATCCTAACTGTAACTTTTATAATAATAACCTAAACATGCCCATGTATAGCTCCTTTGAGTTCAACCAACTTGCTCTATCATTAGCCTGAACCCAATAAACTACTCCTAATATATCACACAGTACATATATTATTATCACATTGGTTTAAGTTTATATATACAACTTTGGAGATACCTGGTATGACCCCCTGACCTCTTTAGTACAACACTTGCTTCCAGGGGTAGGCCAACTACATGCCCTGCATTTGTCCCTTGAAATCCATCAACATTCCAGAACAAGTGAAAAAGTCAGCTTGTCTAAACATCCAGCTGTAGGCTAATAATATGTGACTGATAGTTTGAAAAAAATACTTCGGAATAATTACTCTCGAAGTTGTTGTATCAGGTGGCCAGGGAGGAAAAGGACATTGGTTTTGCTCGTCCTACAGACCTAACAATTATGTTATCACTTACTAGTTAATACATATATAAAGTTCTAGAACTCCAATCTTTATAGTTTGCAACTGATATGGGAAGTGCAAAAAGCCCTCTGACTGAAGGATATAAGTCCTGGTTTTGGATTTACCGTCAGTGGAAAAACAGTGTTTTAGCTACTCAATTAAATCGGTGATGAACCAGCTTTAAAATGGGGTCTATTGCATTTATATGAATGTACTAGAAAATTAAAGAAGAAACTTGTTACCCGTGGGACAAAACAGGAAGAGATGTCATCAACAGTAAAAACCAGTGCTCACATGCATCATCGGTTGACTACATCTACCAAGAGTCATGTAAATGCATAATTTGACCTCAAATGACCCCCGATGACCTATAATTGACCTTCAAATTTGTTATGAACTATGATAAATACATACCAAGAATGAGCTCAATTGAAGTTTTCCCCATCAAGTTAGGATGTTTAGGCCATAATTTGACCTCCGATGACCTCCAAATGACCACCACAATTTTTGCCACTATATCCATCACGTTTCATGTAAATCAAACAAGCTTTGGAAATTTTACCTCAAATAACCCCCGATGACCTTCAAATGACCTTCATTCGGCGGCACCAACTGGTGATTATATCTGCGAAGATTGGATACAATCCAACTCACGGTTACAAAGTTTTTCCAAATCGAAGATTTTGACCGCAACTGACCCCTGATGACCTTCAAATGACGTTCACAAGTTTTGGCACCACATAGTGATTACATCTACCAAGTGTGGATACAATCCAACGTACGATTACAAAGTTATTTCAAATCAAAGATTTTTTACCATTTGACCTCATAACCTAATTAACATTCATTAGGTCCCCACCAAAAACAATAGGGCACACCTTCGCACCATGATATGTCTGTACACCAAATATGACATTTATTCATCAGTCCCTTATGGAGTTATTTCACACCTAAGGTGTGAGCGTCAGATACGATTTTTACCTCAAATGATCCCTGATGACCTTCAAATGACCTTTAAAATGTTCAGCACCAAATGGTGATTAGGCCTACATCCACCAAGTTCGGTTATAATTCAACTTACGGTCAAAAAGGTATTCCAAATCAAAGATTCTTACATTTGACCCCATAACCTAATTAACATTTATGACGTCGGCACCAAAAACAACAATATATCCATTGTATCCTTAGCACCCTCAGTTATATAAAACTGTCTTTTTTTGTGGAACCGAGAAAAATGGAAAATTCTTCAACATAAATTCACTTCAAAAGTAACAAAATATGGCACCATTTATTTTTATTTGTTATGTAGCCTACGTACCCTCACTGTAAATCAAACATGCGCTTCAAGTGCATAATTACTAGCACCTTTTTGTCCCGTAACTATGAACACTTCAGGCACATGGATGTGATCGTCTCAGGTGAGT
>JAODUJ010074977.1:0-11789 GCA_027564615.1 Psolus chitonoides | reverse complement strand
TAAAATTTTACTTGGGTAGTGCTTCCTCCGGGGTGTTCAGGAATTTGAGGTAAATGGTCATGTAGGGGTAATTTGGGGTCATTTTATTGAAACGGCTAAAATGTTTCTTCTCCTACAGTTTTCATGGTACAATGTTGGGGGTTTGTCTATACCATATTACATGGTATGAGCTCTGCACCCTTAGTGCTCTAGTTTCTCATAATGATGAATAGTGATTATGAACATGGCGAAATGATGTTGGGGAATTCCAGAGGTAGACATTACCACAATTAAATTTATTTCATGGCTGACAGAGGTTATAGGAATAGGTTGAAGAGCGTGGCGATCTAATAGGTTGAGGTTCAGATCCGTGTAAACTATTATGATCAAGGGTTTGAGTCCCGGTGGCGAGCACGTGTGCCATCAGGCAGGGCACTCCATCTCGATTGCCTCACTCCACCCAGGCGAATCTGGGGACCTGCGAGGAACCTGAGCACAATTCAGCGTGGATGAAATTGTTGCGTCCCCATTTAAGGGGGGAAGCAATATTTCCATCACCATTTCAAAATTCGGCACTAAAAAACAGGTGAAAAAGCAATGTTTTTCTTTGCCATCATCCCCATTTTGACTCCAAACATTTATGTGAGGGGGAACTACTCCACTCGTCCCCCCCCCCCTCCCAATCTGACTACGCCACGGCACCTACCGGTCCCTACATCCTACATCTACATCGGTAAAAACTTTATTGAATCTTGAAAAAGACGCCTCGCTCATTCAATCCAACAGGATGAAATTCCGTGTGACATGCCACTGTACCCCCGTTCCCACGCCTCTCGTAATCATTTTCTGTATCTTGAAATCCGAATAAGAGCGAAGTTAGCAGCAAAATAGCAAATATCAGGTTGGAACGCAACGCAGTTCCCCCAGCTCGTCCCTACACCTCTGGTAATACTTTTCTGTATCTTGAAACCGAAAAAGAGCGAAGTTAGCAGCAAAATAGCAAATATCAGGCCGCGGCCCGTATCTTTAGAAAACAAGTCCAGACGGCCGGAGCTACGAGTTCCACCTCTAGATCTAATCACCCATCACTCTCCAAAAAGGGGAAGTTACCCGAAGTATGGTGCCCCTACTGGTCCCCACACCCCGGTAATAACTCTAATTGAATCTTGAAAAAGTCCTGCAGATTCGTTCCTCAGAGAAGCAAATGCAGCAAGAGAGTGTACAATTTGCAAAACGTCAGAACAGTCCGAGGGGGTTCCGAACCAGCAGACTGTAGGTTATAAGCCCTGCGCCATAACCACTACACTAGAAGTGTGAAACTGGTGGCGCTTTACAATAAATAAATTGAGCACAAATGTACCGCTTTTTGCGTTGAACCCAATGTTGTTGTACGAAGATGCCGATTTTTACCTTTCCCATTGTTTTTGTGAATATAATTCATTTCCACCTGTTTAGCGAACGCGACATCGATCATAATCAATTCAAATAGGGTGTTTCCTTGCAACAATCGCAACATTCCTGCCCAGTTTTACGAGAATTAGTTGATCGGTTATCCAGTTATTGTGCTTCCCAGAAAAGCATCACACACACGCTGGCGTGTATGACTGGTAAGATTCATTTTGCCTCCGGCAATGAATAAAAAATTGTTGTGTAAAATATACACAACATGCCGTGTCACCAGTGCACCGGAATGTGTAGAAATTACATAACAGTACTATTTACACAACTATATATATGTATTTGACACAAACGTTGTGAAACTGTATAAACATCTACACAATTGTGTAATTTCTACACATTTTGGATAGGTGTACGTATATTAGTGACACAGGTTGTGTAGATTTTACACAATCATTTGTGTGTATATGTGACTTTGTTAATGCATGATAACATCGAGGTCAAGGCTCAATTTCAAGCCAAAAACATGGTGTATTGAAAGAGTGTTTGATTTTTTTTAATATATTGTTTAACATTTTTACGTTTATGATGTTGTGCAAGAGAATGCGATTTTCGGCCATGATATGGGTACCGTTGCGTAAAATGGCCAAATTACCTGACCTCCCTTTTTGGTATATTTACAAATGAAAAAACTAGGTGGCTGGCCAAACTTTGTCAGAAGCGCTAAATTGATCGGTACATGTTTATGATTCCGTCAGCAACAAAGATGGCTTCACAATCTATTGAATTTGTATTGGCATGCCATCTGATATCATTTGTGCCATGTGCCATCCATAACCCCAAATCGGACGCTGTAACCTAAATATAGACGATGTCACTTTATTACTTTTGTGAAAATTCTTCTATTACCGGTAGGCTATCCATTGTTTTTTATGCTCAAAGTTAAACATGAAATCGGAATGCTATTCATCCCAATATTTGAAGGTGCTATGTCAGTAGGCCATTGTTGATACTTATGTATGTATGTACGTTACACGTAAAGAACATGCAAAAAAACTGGCATTCACATTTGAAAGAGAAAGCACAGATTTCGAGCAAAAATCAGGTATTAATGTAGGAAAAGTAAGATGTTGCCACTTTACTTTCATCAAATTAACAAACCTCAGATAGTCATATATCCATAGCCGGCTCTGCAATGTATCAGGATTAAATGTTAAGGTAAACCAACTTTAAGCAGTGATCATTCATTTTCGAAAGCTCATGGCTTCATTTTCTTTCAAGGAACCAAAGATCCAAGAAGTATATATTTCATTTTCCCTAAAATTAATTTAAAATTGATCGCATTTCGGATTTTTGATGAGGATTGTTTTACCCCACGCGAATTTTGAGGAGTGAATAGCTATAGGCTAAAATAAGTGGCGGCAAATTTTACTAATTATTTTTCAACACTGCAAGTGTTTTTGTTTTGTTTTGCAATCAGTGTTTTGTGAATGTTTGGTTTAGTTTAGTTATATATGGGTTCAGGAAGCTACCTATGGCTCATCAAGGAACCCTGGAGCCAAGTGTGATCATGGATGAACACAAGCGATAGCTCGCATTCTCTTTTCGAACAGTGTTCAGAGGGTAACGAGGCAGGCGTTATATCTGTGAAAATATGAAGAAATAGAAATTATCTAAAAATGAAAAATTGAATTCATTCAAGTCCATTTGCCATGCCGTTCTCATTACCTGATTAATTCAGTCAGGAAAACTTGGATTTTTTTGTTCCCGGCTGAACTTGTTATTGTTAGGGGCATCATGGCTTATTTTAGGAATATTTTCTAGTTGGGGGGGGGGGGGGATTCACCCATACACCGAGTCTGTGCCTACCCGACATATGCAGTATGTTGGTACCCATATACACACCTGGTTGAAGAGAGGCAATCAGGATCGAGCAGCATGAATAAAAACATAACGTAGAAGTCATCCGATAGTCACTCGACTCAAACCCTCGATCTCGAGTCCGGAGAGCTAACCTTCGACCGATACAACCCACTACTTGCGATAAAGTATCTTGGCTGAAAACATAACATACTAATTACCCTACAGGGCTCGAACTCTTGATCTCCGGATCTTGTGTCTGAAGTACTATACCCACTCGACCAAAACGATCCACTGCTTGGGATAAAGTATCTTGCCTAAAAACATAACGTCAGTATAGTCACCCGATGAGGCGCGAACTCTTGTTAACAAGATCTCGAGTCTGGAGTGATAACCTCTCGACTGTCTAATGGATCATGGTATATGATTCCATGTTGTAGCAAATATTGTCACATAGGCCTATATAGAACAGATGTGAACATATTTCCGTTTTCAGAACCTGACGTTTTTATGTTTTAGGGGCCAGGTCCCTGTGAAGCTACTTGAAACAATGCCATACATTCGGCAGTATTATTTATACCTAACTGGATTGGTGCTGCTAGTGGCTCATTCAGCCTTGGAAGAATTTATCAAGTGCAAATATTGGTTCCAAGGGAAACGGTTCCTCCAGTATGTCATGCATACAACAAAGTGTAAGCGAGAATTTTCTGTCCCAGAATGCATTGCATATTGCATTCAGCAATAATAAGGTCTATTGCAGTGGTTCTCAAACTGTTTTGGACTACCGCCCCTTCTGCCCTATTGGACCGACCCAATGGTCCAATTATCCTATCGTTCGTGGACGGACACCCAGCAGGCAATACGATGGTCCGAATTTTACTCTAGTTTCGATGAGAGAAGCACAAAACAGCCACTATGTTCGAAGCGCAAACATTTTTTTTTGGCCTTTAGTTCTGATGAGAGAATTAAAACTTGTCGAGGTGGCTGACACGCACTGTACTACTGAATTCAAGCTGACTATCGTTTCTGTATCGAGCTTCGGAGATATTTGGCAACCCCGTAGCTCGCTATGATGTGCCCCCAAACTCATTGTCAGCACCACCTACCGCCCGTGGACTATGGAGAGCCCCATAAAAATTCCCAGCGCCTACTGGAGGTCGGTAGGGACAACTTTGAATATTGGCATCAATTTGCATGTAAGTACCCATATAAAATGAGACACCTCCCTGAAGCTGTCCTCGTTTTTCGTTTGGGAAATATGTGGTAGTAGAAGTAGTAGTAGTAGCAGTAGCAGTAGTACGGTTATCGAGTTAAAAAAACGCCAGTAATAAACAAATACTCAACTGCGCTGTACAGAAAGTAATCAACAAAAGCTCAGTTAAAATATAGTCTTAATTATGTTAGATTTGCAATCTTTAAAGTTTGGGAAAATAATTTATGTAATGCAGAAAACTCTGGGTTTATTTCCACACTGTTATATCATCATAGAATGCACACTGTATACAGGTCCGAATTAACCCATGGGCAACAGGGAAAACTGCCCGGGTCCGGCCTCCACCACCGATTACAAAGTTATTTATGGTTTTTTTTTTATTGTTATCTATTTAGAAATAAGCATTCAGATCATTCAGTAAATCATAAAACTTACACAATATAGCAGCAAATTGCATCTGAGGACCCTTGAATCTTCAAAAAAAAATCCAGGTCAGCAATCAGATCATTAACAAATAGAAGGGGCGGAAGGGGCGAGTCCTCCACAACACTGGGTGCTCCAGGGCCTCCACCACGGTTAATTCGGCCCTGACTGTATAATATACTGGAGTCTGTGGTCACACTAAAGTACAGGCAGCCTTGTTTGTAGAATGTAACTTAATACCTTCCATAATAAAGACCAGGGGTGTGTGCTATTTCTTACACACCCGAACACAAATGTCACTTCCAACGATAACAAATTTAGCCCCAGGTATGTAAGGACACTGAATTATTCAAATATGAAGGAGAGGACGACCCATCCCCAGAACGCCGATCACAACAAAGGTACCCCCCCCCCCATAGCAAAATCTTGGCTACGCCACTGGTACAGATCACTGCGCATATTTGAGCATTCAAATAAAACATATTTCCAAAATATTCAAAATCTCCGCTAATTGTGAGACATGGACAATCTCTGCATGGTAACGTGGCATTCACTGTGCCGAATTTGAAGATTTGAAAAACAAGAAAATGAAAAAATAGAGCACATTTTGAAAGAAAAAATCAGGTCGGAGGTATTTTGAAAATTCGACCAAATGCTGCGCACTTGAACACTGAATCGAACGTGACACTAAAAGTAAACCATTGTTTTCCGAAAGAAATATCATGGGAACAAAAATTGGTAGCCTATAAGTTGGTAACTTCTGAACTGAGATTTACGAAATAAAAATAATTAAAACGATGATAAGGTGAATGTAATTTGCCGATTTCCCGATCACAGGCTACATGCTTAGGCTAAGAATGTTGTGTTGCTAGGTAGAGTGCGCGTGCGCAAAGATCGATAAGTTGACGAAACTGTTTGTATTAGATGGAGTAACGGCTTGGTAACACACAGACTCACTGAGGTCCTTTAACTTTTCATTCATAACTTAATTACGTACGTCAGTCTGCACGGGGCTACGGTAGGGGGGGGGGGCGACACTGGTTTGTCTATTACTTTGTCATCTGCGAATATTCCAACCCTCTCGATTAAGCCGGAGTCTTGCGATTCTTCAACTCACTCCTGGTCTACCGATTTCAGTCACGAAGTCCTTCCGATTCCCATTTCTCCCGGAAGAGGAACGAAATGCGACGCTATACTGTTAAGTAGGCTTCTATTTCCAATACCCGAGAGTGCCAAAACAAGGCTTCTGTGGGTTAATAAAAGCCAACATTTTCTGCCGTTAGCCCCAACCACAGTAATTGGGCTTACCCGATTTTCAGATTTTGGGGTTGGAATCTATGCATCTGTGTAACAGAGATAATGTTTGCTCAGCTAGTTTTCCATACTGTAACAAACATTGGTACCGGGTACCAACACTTTTTTTTTGGGGGGGGGGGGTAGCTGCGGGCATCAGCTCTACAAATCCACATGTCTCCCCGTTAATAACGAACTTTCACGTCAATCCTTCCGTTAGAAACAAACGTTCATGTCTCTCCTTCCGTTAGTAACAAACATTGCAAAATCGGCGGCGCTATTGCACAATAACTGTCCTGAGGGCCTAGCCTACAAGTAAAGAGTAATCAGTTCGTTCGTTGCCCCGCAGCTTCCGAGATCTGATCGTGCCTGTTATTGGAGCGGGATAAATAACCTAATTTCATTCTTAAGATTTCGTCAAAGGTTGTCAAAAGAAGTATGTCAACAGGCCTAATCGTACCAAAAATAGATCCAACTTCTCCGGTAAAGAATACGACTGGCAGACAATGATCACCGTCGATGACTTCTTTTTGTGATTATAGCCGTATCCACGCTCGCAGGCTATATGCTTATTAGATTCTGTAAACTCGTAATAAACGTAATGAATGATCCACGGCTGGTAGTTTTATTGTCACAAAGATGTAGGTTTGATTCACCATATATCCACTGCATGCTATTCTACCGGCAATTTATATAATTATATTGAAGGTTGTCGCTATCGAGTTTTTTGCACTTCATTAAACAGTGGCGACAGTTTAATCATGTAGCCTACCCCGATCTTATTTTCATCTGTTTTGTGCATTAAAAAATACGAACAACATAACAATATAACTACTTTGCTATCGAGCAGTATTCTATTCATGAAATTGATATTAACATCGACATGGTTCGGTGTTCAATTGCCACGTATTGTTCGATCATTACGGTCACTTACGTGAAACATTACGAAATCATAACGAAATTGAGTGCGATTTCTTGTCGTATGGAACGCCTGAATATAATTATGGCAAACGTCAATATCGTCACCATGCAGATTCTAGTTGTGGACAGTGTTTCAACGTTTCAGCTGGTTGGTACTGGCATAACCTTTGACCTTTTTCCGAACCACTGTTCATTATGAGAGATCTACTCTACCAAGCATGAGTACCATAGGCGTATGAGATAGTGGAGGTGCAGTTAGGGACGGACGTCCGTACTGCCCCCCCCCCCCCCTCGTTCATGGTTCCGAACGTAAATGTTTTCCAGAATGATCAACGTAAATGCCAGAATCTATTTTCCCGAATCGTTATTCTGTGAGGAATACCCAAAATATTTGCGCGCCCGTCAAAGTGTGGTGTGACTGTCATTTATTGTTCATCTTCTTTCAAAACTTCGTTAAATGGGCCTATACATGTAGGCTAGGCTATGTAATGTAGGCCTATAGCAATAGTATAATGATTTTTTGTTACATCGTATAGGTTTAGAATTATAAGGCAGGAACAAGAGAAGACTACCCACACCCAGTGCCGCCCAACAGGCACCTAAGGCACTGCCCCGAGGATTTGGGGCTCCGGACGATTGCCGTTTGTGTAGAGTATATGTAGGGATAATAGTGCCAAGGGGCCCAAAATGCATTAGTTCCTGCATTAACTAATCCGGCACTGCCCACACCCCTCCTACCTTCAAACCAACTCGAGCAACGAATTTGTTACAAGCCAAAAATGGACGGTGGGCGGAATAGTGTAATGGCAGTGTCGTAGCTAGGGGTGGACAGGCTGGTGGACTTGCCCACCCAGGACAATTTTGGCGTGAAGTTTCGCAGAAAAAGCAAAACATTGAAGGAAAATTGACGGAAAAAGAAAGAAAAGTGGAAACGGGAAAGAGAAAGAGATGAAAGGGACCGGGAACAAAACAAGAAATAAGGAAAATTTTGGCGGGAAATTTTGCCGTGAAACAGGAACAATTAGAGGAATTGGCGGGATTTGTTGTAGCTTGGCTCATCTACACCAACAGAGCTGGCTACGCTACTGTCCAGTACCGTCATTCATTAGGACGGAATAGACTAGAGTATTCATTGAGGATTGTACAGTTCAGAACGTAGATGTTTGCCCGAATGACCAAATCAGTTGCCCGAAACGCTTTTAGGAAAAAATACCCAAACATTTGTGGGCGCCTCGCACGCGCTGTAATGTGAAATGGGCCCTATGTAGGCTACTACACAAGACTGGAGTCTAGGCATATAGCAATTGGTACATTGATTCTTTTCAATTCGATGACATTTGTAGTTCGGGAAGCAAAAAATTGCTAAAAATGCGTTGACCAAATTTGATTTCTGTAAATAGCCTACGTCTACACATTTGCGCGTGATTTTTGTTATGCTATTTCTTGCCTTCATTGATAGGTTTAATGACAAGTCAATAATGAATGCAATTAGGTGTACAATGATGTTGTTTATTAACCTATTACCCTACATCAAATGAAATAAGTGAGATGTACAAGGCAAAGAGAAAACCAAACCCATTAATTTTTGACATATTCAGGGCACTATACCTGCCCAAATAATGCAAAAATACGAGTAGGCTACTAGTATCGGGGGCTGCTTAGAAGTTTTCAGTAGTCAGGTTTTCGACGTTAGACGATACATGGTGAATTTTATATTTATAATTATAACCTTCTGTTATTTGATTAGGTTTTTCAGCGCTTGACCCCTTGTTGACATCAACAGTATTTTTGTTATGAGCTCATTTCAAGTGAGCACATTAAGTGAGGTTGTTTGGAACGTTCACAGTAGTTCACACTTCACACCCGGCCAGCTTTGCATCTTTGTCATCAAATAAGAAATTTATATTTGATTCATTTTAGCTCATAACCAAAATCACCTGAGGGGAATGGGGTATTAACTATTGGCGACACTCATGCAGATATATAAAACACAAGCTTGTAATCTTGTCAAAGCGGTACAAAATATAATAGTCTATTGGCTGAATCATGAGTTCGTTCGGACTTGCTTTTATGCTCGATTCCACGATGATGGGCGTTGAGGGGCAATTTCGTTTGGAGGACACCAAGTTTTTGGTCTTGTGGCATCAAAATGAGGGTGAATAGAGGATAAAGACCCATATCTAGGGTTCACGAAAAAGCGCAATTGCACTTGATAACGCGAGTTTATCTACACCTAAAAGGGAGATTTCCCGAGATTGGAAAGTTATATCTCAGAGATGGTTACATTATTTTAGGAACTTTGAGGACCTATTTTAGGAAATCAGATGTGAAAATGTGGAAACACCTCGCCGATCTTGGAACTGACCCAGTTTTAACCAACTTCCAGGGCTCCGATTTTAGTAGACTTTCTTCTGTCATTTACAACATCCATTACAGCAGAAAACCGTTGACAGACCTTTTGTTTTGACATTTTGGGGGTCGGATGGCATATCGACCCGTTTAAGTGCCGTTGGGGGGGGGGGGGGGGCGGATGGCATATCGACCCGTCTAAGTGCCGTTCCCGAGGAAAGTTTTAAATTTTGGGTCAACCCTCACAAGTAAAAAATACGCACGGGCAAAACTTTTCGGCGCGATATTTAACGAGTAGTTTTCCTAGTTTTACATAGAAATCTCGAGTTACATATGACCATTTTATTGACTAATATCAATAAGTAATACAATATCGACGACTGCGGTGGGTATTCTTGAACTTTCCATGATTATTGGGACCAGTTCCACAATTTTTCAGCGCAAAGTACAGAAAGTGAGAATTGACCTAAAAAGCGAGAATTTATCAAGCCGAAAATTTCACAATTTCGCTTTTCTCTAAACTCATAGGCTATACCCATATCAAAGGGGCCATCGAACTGTTGGAGATAATATTCATACCGGTAGAAGGGGCCCTTTGGTTTAACAGTTTAAGCTCCCCCCTAAGTCACGCAAATTATGGACAGAATTGCTTTGTGAGTGGGCAGGTGTGAGTCGGTTACTGTTACATGTTCACGACATCCAAAGAACAATAGTCAGGCCCGGATTAAGTTTTCCGTAGGCCACAGGCACAAGGCTTACGAAAGTCATAAACGTTAAATTCCTTGACACTATCTAAGCGAAGTTGGCGCGTAACGTACGAAGGCTAAAATACCTCCTAGATCGTCGGAAATTACACCTCTCGATAACAATTTTGGCTGAATGTAGGAGACAGTGGAAAGCTGGAATTGCTAAGTACAATACTCAGCTATCAGTGTAGTTTCTTCGGTAAACTACGTGACCGTCCATAAAACAGCTGAACGCGCCCGATCTACCACAAAACAATCAGCAGACTATCACATCGATTGCGCACCCGTGCAGTCTCACAATCTTTGTGTTTTTTGTGGGTGTTGGCGGTGCTTGTGCTTTATCACACACTTGGTGGTATTTTCGTAGGCCCTCATTTTTTCGTAGAATCCTTGTAGGCCCTATGCACAGTGCCTACTGTGTCTATTGGGTGATCCGGGCCTGATAGTATAATTGTTTGTAGTTATAATATATGTTAAGATAAGTTTAATAGGCTAAGGATCAGAACGGACAGTGTCCTCATAAAAAGATCCTGTATCCAAATACACCCTAGACTCTAC
Organism: Psolus chitonoides; assembly: GCA_027564615.1. Taxonomy (NCBI): domain Eukaryota; kingdom Metazoa; phylum Echinodermata; class Holothuroidea; order Dendrochirotida; family Psolidae; genus Psolus; species Psolus chitonoides. The sequence continues at coordinate 1,049 of JAODUJ010074977.1, read as the reverse complement.
CACTGGCAGAATAATAAGCATCAATCCCATTCTTGAATGCGTTCACACTACTAGCATACACCACATCCTCGGGCGAACCATTCCACTCCTCCACCACCCTGCAAGAAAATAAATATTTCCTGACATCAAACCTACAATAATTACTATGAAGCTTTAGACCATATCCCCTAGTGTGTGTGTTATGGGACAAAGTGAAACAATCATCAAACGCAAGCTTATCAAAACCATGAACAATCTTAAAGACCTGAATTAGGTCTCCCCGTAGACGCCTAAGCTCAAGTGCAGTGAGACCCAGGCGAACAAGGCGCTGCTCACAAGGCAAGTCCCTAATGGAACTGATTAACTTGGTAGCCCGTCTCTGTACCTGCTCAAGCAAGAACTTATCCCTAGTTAAAAATGGATTCCATGCCTGAGCAGCACACTTCAGGTGAGGCCTCACCATCTGCCTATAAAGTCCAACAACAACATCTTTATACAGAAATTTAAAATGACGTCTGATCAAACCCAAAATCCAATACCCCCTCTTAGCAGATTCGGCGCACTGTTTAGATGTCTTCATAGAGGAATCTAAATAAACACCAAGATCCTTGTCCCGCTCATCAACTTGCAAATTCCTACCATCAATATTTTTTATGGAAATGAAGCATTACCATATCCCATATGCATAACCTGACACTTGTCTACATCGAAAAACATACCCAATCCTTAGGCCATTTAAAAATACTATCAAGATCAACTGCATCGTCTTCAGTACACACTTCACTATATACTTTTGTGTCATCTGCATTTTTTACACAGATGAACTACCAATGCGATCATCCAGGTCATTAATATAGACAACAAAAGCAGTGGCCCCAGCACGGCCCCTGAGGGACACCACTGCTAACACTCTTCCAGGAAGATACAGAACCTTCTAATACGACCCTTTGCATCCTACCGTGATGCCGATCATCAATTAAATTTTGCAGACCCCCCTTAATCCCTAGATCCTTCAACTTATATAATACCCTTTTATGAGGTACTTTGTCAAATACCTTCTGAAAGTCCCC